>OZ024713.1:2954128-3025669 GCA_964016945.1 Microplitis deprimator
ATATTCTTGGAAATGATGAAAAAAAATACTGTCAAAGTTTGAGCTCTTAATATCAATATTAACAGCTGCCACATCGCAATTTTCTATTTCCCGTTTAAATAACATGGGAAAATTTATTTTTCAAGCTTTGGAATTTTGTAGCTCACGGTAGGACCAATACTTTTAAATGTTCGAGACATAACCTAATGGAAAATTTTTCTATAAAAAAGGTCTTAAATAATTTTTCGATATTTTTACTCTTCAAAAGTTATTTGAAGTTAAAGTTAGATTGACGATAAATTTTTACATTTTTAATTTTTTTGACGCAACCATCAATTTTATCGGAAAATTTTATAGGACATTTTTTGTAGAGCATTTTATTTCTTATAACTTATCTTAAAGAAAATTTTCGATATTTCTCACGAGTCGTAAGTTATTTGCAATTAACTGAAATTTTTAATATAATTAATTTGAAGCAACAAAATTTAGATTTTTTAAGAAGATTTCCAGTTAATTACAAATAACTTACGACTTGAGAGAAATATCCAAAATTTTCTCAGAGATAAGTTATAGGATATAAAATGTTCTATAAAATTTTTCGAAAAAATTGATGGTTGCGTCGAAAAATTTAAAAAATGTAAAAATTTATCGTCAATCTAACTTTAACTTCGAATAACTTTTGAAGAAATAAAAATATTGAAAAATTATTTAAAACCTTTTTTATAGAGCGTCAAATTTCCTATGAGAATAAGTCTTGAACATTTAAAAATATTGGTCCCACCGTGAGCTACAAAATTTCAAAGCTTAAAAAACAAATTTTCTCATGTTATTTAAACGGGAAATAGAAAATTGCGATGCGGCAGCTGTTAATATTAATATTAAGAGCTCAAACTTTCACAGTATTTTTTTCTCGTCATTTCCAACAATATTTTCGATATAATGAAAGAACAAAAAATACTCGATTTTTTTGAATCAGTCTAATAGACATATATACATAAATTTTTAACGAATTTATTTTCGAACCCTACTCAACTATTTATGATAGGTCTTGTCAAAATTTATTGAAAAATCGACCATGAGGACAAATACAATAGTAAATTTTAGAAAAATCTACTGTTACGTTTTGGGAAATTCTCAATATTAATTTAATTATTTAATAATTATTTTTATTGTCTATTTTTATAAAGAACGGTCGGTGATCCTGGTCACAGCACCACTGTTACGTTTTGGGAATTACCTCAAATTAATTAAGAATAAAAATAATTTTTAATTATTTAATTTATTCCAGGTTTGGCCTTATTGGAGTATCGAGAGACCCCCGGTGGGCCCTGGTCGTCGATTAGTCGATTAATTATTGTTTTTATTTTATTTTCGCAATTTTAAGTATTCTCGATGCCGGTTCCAATTCCATTTTGTTATATTTACAGTAGCAGGTGAATGGTAGGAAACTTGAAGGAAACCCGAACTGCTGTTGAGCGCTCAGGGTTATAGGACAAGGTGGAACAGCTGATAAGTGCTCGCCCCTGGGTGGTAGTGATGTTATGGACAGGCCATGGTGTAAGTGGAAATAGTAGGGGTGCTCATAGGCACCCCAAAATAAGGTTGAATTAATTTAGGATTAATTATGGAGTTGATTAACTATACTTCATCTATTCGTATCGAAAAAATAAAAAAACAAATTGAAGCTTGAAATCTCTAGTTTAAAGATCTTTCAGCAAAATAATTTTCTGAGATAATTTACAATTACTGAATAACTAACGCAAAAATGAAAGAAAATCCGAAAAAAATTAATTTTTTCATTTTGATAGTGATTACACAAATTAAGGAACAAAATTTGTTCCTTTAATTGTTTTGCAAAACTTTGAGCAATCGGCCCGGACAAACAGTTCAATGGATTAACCTGAAAATTTTCGTAATTTTTGGGAGTACATTAAGCTGTAAAGTCACCTGGCAACATTAACCTTTCCATCAATATTTGCAAAGTAGTAATGAGGACTAAAAAACCAGAAAATGACTATTTTTGTGGGGTTTTCAAATTGACACTAAGGATAAAAATAATTTTTAATTTCTTAAATCGAAAATGAAGCTTGTAGGGAATTTATCCAAGTTTATCAAACTGCTTTTAAAATCACTGTGTGACCATTCGTTGCTGAGATATCGATAATCAAAGACAAAAGGATCCTTTTTCATTTGAAGGCTGATATCTCAGCAGCAAATTGTCGTACAGACAAACAAAAAATGCAAATTGTAGCTGAATAAATTTCCTCAATGAACCATTAATCGGCTTTTTCGAAAAAAAATTTCCCGGCCCCGTAGACCTAAAAAACAAAACTAAAAAATTTAGAAATATTTTGTCTCGACCTATTTCTTATGATTCCTCAAAAACCGTGGCTCAGAAAATTATTTTGCTGAAAAATCTTTAAACTAGAGATTTCAAGCTTCAATTTGCTTTATCATTTTCCGATACGATCATTTTCACGAAAATACAGCCTTCCAAATATCACTAAAAAATTTATAAAATTTTCTTGTTCCTTTAATTTTTCGGATAAGTATATTTATATGTAGTTAGATCTGAACCTTTTTCCCCCGGGATCCCTATTTTAAAAAATTGGTCTATCAGTTGACCCTGCGGTCCTGCCCTAAATTTTCCAGCTATTTTTAAGCTTGAGCTCAAAAATAATGTTGTCAATACATTTTCGAGCTCTTCGACCTCGAAAATAGTTTTCTATACCGTTGTTTTTGAAAAAAAAGTTTTTTACTATTTTTTTCTCCAACTATACTTCTACTATATCCTTCGAACGTATTGACCAATTGAGACTGTTAAGGTAGCAATCGACGCGTTTTATTGAGTTCTAAAACTGATCAGTCTTTGGATTTATGTAGTCGTACTTGAAATATTTTGAAAATACTAAAAAAAAATTGTTTTTTTAATTCTTACGACAATAGTTTCTCTTGAACGATTAAACCGATTCCGATGGTTGAGGTGGCGTGCGATGCGGCTTATAAAATTTCATAGCTGGCTAGATTTTAGAATCAATCCATCAAGCACATTGCAAGTTATCCAAAACAAACATTTTTGAAAAAATTTTAATATTGGAATATCTTCGAACACACCCTACTGATCAAACTCAATTTTTCACAGATTGTAGGAATTAACACGCTACGCCGAATGCTATATTGGAGATCAAAATCAGTTTATCCGTTCAAAAGTTATAGAATATTTACATACATACATACATACACTCGGACATCATCTTGAAATGAGTCATAATAACTCTCTAGAACGTCGAAACGTCAAGATCTGTTAGAAATGTGGTTTGCGAAAATCGGACCGAAACCAATAACTTTCCGTTTTTTTTTTAAATTTTCAATTTTCTTAGCGGAAAGTTAAAAATATTAAACTGCGAAAAAAAAAAAATTATAAGGGTTACAAATAAGTTTCCGCTGTTTTTTAACACAAATTAAATATTTATTATAGAAGAACGGTAATATAAATTTATTTAAAATATTGCCCATCACTTGCAACCACTTTTTCCCATCTCTCAGGCAGCATTCGAATTCCACGCCTGAAGAACTCCCTGTCTTTTGAGGCTATCCACGAATCAACCCAATTTTTGGTATCCTCATAAGATGTGAACCGCTGCGCCGTCAGAGCATGTGCCATGGACCGGCACAGGTGATAATCGGACGGTGCAATGTCTGGTGAATACGGCGGGTGGGGTAACACTTCCCAATCAAGTGTTTCCAAGTACTTTTTCACGGGAGCCGCAACATGTGGACGAGCATTGTCATGCAGAAGAATAATTTTTTCGTGTCTAGAATAGTAGTGAGGGCGTTTTTCCTTCAGAGCTCGGCTCAATTTCATCAATCGTGTTCGATAGAGGGCTCCAGTAATTGTTTCGCTCGGATTAAGCAACTCATAATACACTACACCTAGCTGATCCCACCAAATACACAGCATAAGTTTTTTTCCGTGAATATTCGGTTTTGCTGTTGATGTTGACGCGTGGCCAGGTAATCCACATGATTTTCTTCTTTTTGGATTGTCATCATGTATCCACTTCTCATCACCAGTTATGATACGATGTAAAAAACCCTTTTTTTTATGTCTAGCTAGCAGCATTTCACTTAAGCATAATCGGCGTTCAATATCTCTCGGCTTTAATTCGTACGGAACCCAATTTCCTTGTTTATGAATCATTCCTAATGATTTTAAACGATGTGAGACTGCTTGCTGAGTGACTTCTAATGTTAGAGCAAGTTCTTTTTGTGTTTGAGATGAATCTTCCTCCAATAATTCCTCCAATTCTGCATCCTCGTAAATTTTTGGCCTTCCACTGCGATCTTTGTCTTCTACGTCGAAATCACCGTTTTTAAACTTTTGAAACCACTCTCGACACGTTCTCTCACTCAAAGCACCCACACCATATGCTTCTACGAGCAATTGATGCGCCTCAGCAGCAGATTTCTTTAAATTAAAGAAGTAAACTAATATTTCCCGCAAATGACGCTGACTTGGCTCAAATTTTGACATTTTCAACTTATAAAAATTATATTTTACCAATATAAAATCAATGACATTAATAGGTTATGTTGTTATTGAATGTCCAAACTATTTTTTAAGCCGGGTATCATCTGCGAAAGCTAACCGAAACTCCGTGCCGCGCCATCTACAATAAAACGGCGAAAACTTATTTGTACTCCTAATAATATTATGTTCCGTCACGGAATCATATTTTTTAATTTTATTATCATTTTTACGCATCTTTTATTAAATTTAAGTTGCACGTATTCTAATAATATTTTAGTATTCCTAGTTAAAATATTTGTCCCTGGAATTTTATGTCTAAATATTTTTTATTTAAGTGAAATGGCCAAGCATCGGCTCCATTGTTTGGGGTTTAAGTTTAAAATTAAAAAATTGTAAAATTCTAGAGTCCCATATTTACAACTCCTTTGCTCTTTATCCTGGAATTACTTCAGCCATACCATAAATCATTCGAGACATCTGTTCTTACTTATACTTTTCTACTCTCTAAAAGAGTCTGGTCACCATTCTTCTTGTATCTCACTCTCTCTGTTCGTCCTTTTTAACTTTCTCTTCTTTCCCATTCTCTTTCGCCATACTCCCACGACGACACTGCTCTTCCGCATTTCACTAGCCCTTTTAATGCCCTTCGCGCTCCAATCACAGCCCCTCTTCTACCGATTTTCCTTTTAACACGCCCCTTTTTCCTCAACCTTAGTTTCTAAATCTAACGTTAAGATAATATTGTACGTTATTATGTATCAGTTGTACTCTATATTTTAAAGAGATCAGCAGCATTGAGCTTGGTCTAATAAATTGATCTACAATTTTATTTAATAAAATTACTTGTTAAAATTTATTATTCTTAACAAAATTGCTTGTTAGAATTAACAAAATTGCCTACTAAATTTATCCTTATTCAACAAAATCAATTGTTGAAATTATTATTATTTAACAAAACTAATTGTTAAATGATTCTCACGGTAAACTAGTCGCGAGACATTTCATGGTCCTTCGAGCCAGATATTAAAATTAATTAATTCCGGCATCAGTTCATCATCATCATCAGTAAATAAACTACAATTGCGTAGTGTTCTTCGAGTAGTTCAAGTTTGAAATAACAGTGCTAGTTATTCAAAGTGTTATTTATTGTGACTGACACAATTGTTAGTGTATTTATTGCAACCGCACAACACAAATAAGTGTAGTTATCGAAGTTATTACGTCAGTGATAGCCTGCAGTTCCTCAACGCATCATCACTTCGGTCAACATCAATTTCAAGTCTACGTCAACATCATCATCTATATCAGCGATAATCCAGAATCCCGATAGATCGTCGTAACCAGATTTGCAATCACACGATTATCGGAAGGTTAGTCTTAAAAGCGTCTTCTATCCAGTCATTTCTCGATCACATACAACGGCATCTGCGCGTCTTAAGTCAGCTCGGTGTGCCCACCGATCATTAGGACTCAATACTTATCGTTTTATTCGTGAGCAAATTCAGCAATTTTATGCGGGGGCGATGGGAAGAGTTCAGTTGTGGCGTAAGTAAAACCACCATGAAGCAGATGCTTACGTTTTTAACAAAGCGCGCTCAGCTTAAAGGTTCTAGAGCCTGAGCGCCTGCACCTACTCTAAATAACGCTAGGCAAGCACCGTCGAACGGGCGGGCTCAATCGCGCCCTCAACAATCATTCGCAGCCTTTACCTCTCAGAGTCGCTATCTCTATTGTCAAGGTGGTGATCATTATAACTATGCTTGCAAAGGCTTCACACCACTATCATCATTTGCTTGCTATGAAACAACAAGGGGATCTAAATTAATTATTAACTGTCTTCGTAGGGGTCATCACTCTTCACAATGCCCTTTAGAAAAGTGTCAAACGTGTGGTTATAGACACCATACTCTACTTTATTTTGACAAATCAAAACCTGAAATATCGCCGTTGAATGCGTCTGCGACGGCCTTCGATATGCCTAAATCCAGTATCAATATGCACGCTCAGGTCTCATCTGAAGCGTTGCTAGCAACAGCTATAGTAGACCTTGTAAATAAGCAAGGAAAAATCGAGCAATGCCGAGTATTCCTAGATGCAGGATCTCAGGCACACTTTATCACAGAGAAAACTGCTGTTTAAGTCTAGATAAAAAATCCGTAAACATCTCAGTTACTGGGGTACAAAACACCTCTAAGAGTGTCAAGCACTCTGCTCGCACCACGTTAAAATTACGTCATAGCAAATTCCAAAAAACTGTTAAATTTTTAATTATTCCTCAGATCAACCAGTCAATGCCGTCTTTTTTCATTAATGTAACTCAGCTTGAAATACTTAAAAACGCATCTCTCTTTTTTATAAGCTCCTTACTGTGGGGAAAATTTCCCTAAAAAATCATATCGACGCAGTTCTCCACAAAACGCTGCTTGGTTGGGTAGTTGCTGGGGAAATAAACAGCAATTTGAGCGTTTCCAACGTGTCATGTCATCTTAATTCAAACTCACCATCGTCTGACATGCTCTCAACCTGATTTTGGGAGGTGGAAGAAATTCCGTCTGTAGCAATTTTATCTTTAGAAGAAAGGGCTTGTGAAGAGCACTATAAGCTCCATACAACTCGGACTGTAGAGGGTCGGTATGAAGTTCGCTTGCCGTTCAACAGCAAAAAGAGCAGACTGGGCGATTCACATTCATTATCCTTGAAAAGATTTTTCTCGCTAGAAAGGCGTTTCCGACAAGACCATGCAATCAAGCATGATTACCTCGAATTTTTGCGGGAGTATAAAGAGTTGGGTTACATCTAGGTGTCCGATGACTCATTTGAAGCTCATTCAGGGTTCAATCTCCCTCATCATGCTGTCCTAAAGGGTGACAGCATCACCACCAAGATCTGTGTGGTCTTCGACGGTTCCGCGATAACCTCCACAGGAATTTCCTTGAATGACACGTTAATGGTTGGTCCGGAACTTCAGGACAATGTATTCACAGTACTCACTCGGTGGCGATCTTACCCTTACGTGCTTACTGCTGACGTAAAGATGTACAGGCGAATCCTCGTACACTCCGAGGATGCAACCTACAAAAAAAATCTTTATCGTAAAACTGCTCAAGAGTCCATTAAGACCTGTGTTTTAAACACAGTAACCTATGGTACCGCTTATGCATCCCATTTATCAGTCTACACTCTTCATCAATTTGCTTATGATGAACGTCCTGCATACCCTCTTTCTGTAATCGCTCTATTAAGGGACTTCTACGTCGACGACTTATTTACTGGCGCTAAAACTCTCGCAGAAGTAGAGCTCATACGCGACAAATTAATTGAGTTATTTAGTAAAGGTACATTCCGTCTTCAAAAATAGGCCTACAACGAGCTTATCCTCATCCAGAACTTACCCTAGGCCTCAGAGGGAACCCACATGTCCCTGGATCCTGACGCTACCATCAAAACTCTAGGTATTCGGTGAAGTCCTCGAGACGACACACTCTTGTACACTATCAGCGTGCCTGTTTCCGAGGCCACTACCAAGCGTGCAATATTATCTTCGTACAAGAAGTTTCTTTTTAAGATCCGCGCGTGCACCTTGTCTTACACTACTCCCCGCTAGTAACTTAGCCATATGACTTTGCTTAGTAACCTTATTGTTACGTCTAACATGCAAATATTCATATACAGTCTCTTATTTTGAGTCAAGACACTTACATCCTTTACTCGGGTGACAGAGACCTCGTCGTTACGGTAATGAGTATAAAATAGTAATCAGTATGAAGAATTGTTTTAAAATAATAAACAAAACTTGATAACTTACAGTTGATTATATGAATTTTATTCAGCTCCAGTTGTACAAGTAAGTTGTTGTTGGTTGGAAGATCGTTTAGTTATTGCAAATCGTAAGATGAGCAAGGCAGAGATTCCACATTCAATTTCTATTTGATTAGTACCTCTAGACTGACTGCGTGGATTAATAATATTTGGATCATTGACAAGTTCACCGAGTTACTTTTTAAAAGAGACGAGTGAAAATGTTAAATCGCGACTGAGGCTTAGACTTGACTAAACTGAGTGGAATGGACTGAACAATTAGACCGAAAAACCGCGAGTTTATATAGTCCGAAATCGAGGGGAAATGTTGTAAATCATGGACGGTGCCCCTTAATCTTGTACCATAAAAATTGTGCGAGCTGTACTAACGTCCAGGTTTTATGGGTTTTCTAGTGACTTCTAAAAGTACTTCTCCTCCTGCGGGTTTATTCTGCACGTGTGGTAGCCGAGGTTAGATGAAGGTTAATTCAAGTGAGAAGGAAAAGAAAAGAAAATAAAGCTAAGGAAAATAATTAATAATTAGATTATTTCTTCTAATTATTTGATATTCGGGTTAGGTTTTCTATAAAATATTTTTAATATCGATGTAGGTTATCCGAAGAAATCAGCATCTTCTTGGAAGAGTAAGAATTAATGCATTTTTAGCTTAAGAAGGTTCTGGAAGCGGTCACCTTGGTTAGTCAAACATAGACTTATCCTTGGCGGCATGCGTCATCTCGGCTTGATCTTTAAATCAACGGATGGAGGGGGTGTCATCTAAGGGGTATCGCTTGGCACCAAGGGTGGTAGAAGAGTTGCCCGGACCTCTACAAGAGTACATGAAGTGGTGGATTCCGAGGAGTAATATTGCTCTCATTAGTTTAGAAAAGAATTCTAAAGGCGTGAAGGTAACCACCGGTCGTGGTCGGGAGCCAATAGGAGAAGAGTATGAGAGTTCTTGGTGCGTCAACTAATGGTCTTATTCGCGTCGTTTTGGCTTGACCCCCAGATTAGACAGAAAGGCGGCATTTTAGAGGGTCCTGAGGTGGTAGAGGAGTCACTTGGTAATTAAAACGAGAGCTCTAGGGGGACAGCTAGAATTGTTGGGCGACAAGCATGATGTCAAGGCCGAGGTCTTATTGCTCATAAATCACGCGACCGCAGGTCCCCAATGGGAATAGAGAAATAAAAAATTAGAGAACTAATACGAGTGTTTTTAGTTTTAACCGTGAAATTAGGGCTCCCCTCTTACCCCTCCATCTTCTGCGTTAAAAAGAGGTACGCTTAACTCGAGAGTAAGTATACCTAGCATATATGTGGATTAGAATGTTATTTCTCGGTACTCATCAATGATTCAAATAAATATATATATATATATATATATATACACATACATATATATATACACATACATATATATGTCAATACTGTGTTCACTTATATTTTTATGTTCGTTTTTTTTGTATAATCGGTTATAAATAAGCTGATCATGACAAAAATATAGATGTACTTTTATCTACTTATATACGGATTTCCTTATTTAGCTTTTATATTGGTATATGAATTTCTATGCATATATATACATACACATATATAGGTAAGTATGTAAATCTATACATATATACCTTCACACTAGAGGTTTTAGTACATTTATTAATTATTTCCCATGTTCTATTATATCTTATAAATAAAATTTTTTTTTATCTTACTATATTTTTTTTGTGTTCTCTACCCTGGTCATAACACTTATCTTCTTTTTCGTTCAGATTACTAGAGCTTTTGTTTACTATCCTAGTTTTCGGTAGAAGCAAAATCGGATCTAGGCCAAGTTAGCTACCCCTTGCCTATAATTGGCACCTGTAAAATCTCTATGCCCATTATTTGTCGAGTTCTTGATTACGTATAATCTTATTCTTTTAAATATTAAGATTTTAAATTCTTCATTCAAGTCGTACAAAATCAAATTTACCATTTATATACTTGAAATAAAATGATTTTTAAATGAAAATAAATTTTGTTTCGATTCTTTTATTTGATATTACAAATAATTCAAGTAATTGAACTATTTTATTTGAATAACATTGCGGTCTTAAATTTCATAATTCACAATTAAATAAATTTTGTCATATTAAGTAGTATATTCACCCAGATTGTTAATTATGCAGTATAAGTTAACCCCTTTGCTCATTCATATCAACGATTCTCAACATCCAAGAATCGTAGCTAACCATCAAGCCACCTGACAACAATTTATTTCGAATCGAATTTTAATCAACAATAATCTGGTCTTCAACTAAGCCAAATCTTGTCTCCTGATGAATTATTATATTGAATATACCAACTGTAAGTTCATTTATTTGTTCATTGATCTAATGATGAGACACATCCATTCAACTCCAACATCATATTTTCGAATATTGATATACTCGACACTAAGTAGCGAGGTCCCCGCTACCCGATTAAATGGCTCAAGTGCTTTGAATCAAAATTGAGGGACTGAATAACTTGTGTTCATCATTGTGGACGTTACAGTAACCGATAAAATTGTATGCAATTATTGCCAGAATCAATTATCGAAGGATCAATTGTCGCAAATCAATATTCCTTGGACCAACTGCAAGGTAATCGAAAATTGTCTCGTCACACCGTAGGATTAAATAATTAAATTATCAAATACAGGACTGGTTGGTGCGTAGGATGAATGTAAAACACGTATCTTTACAAGTATAACAATATTTTTATTCGTCAAAGCAGTGATCGTCAATATTAATATATTTCGAGCTCGAAATTATGTAAAATTCGTCATAAAATTGAATCCGTGAGCTAGATTACTTCATTAAAATTAATCGAGTCAATAATTTTAATGTATTTGAACAGTGAGTTGAGTATTTTTTTTTTTTTTTAATTGTTCCAGTGTATAGCCCTATTAGCTACAGCGATAGTTTATTTGTTGAACACTTTAAATTATTTAATAATTGTTATTATGAAAACCATACGCGTACATTCTGAGTTTATAGAGCTGCTAAGCCTAAAATAAAAATGGTTAGTTATTCAACGATAATAACTACAATAATTATTTAAATACAAATTATTTAGACAAAGTTGTTTTATTGATTTACAGCTGATCAAAATTAGTAATTAACTAAGGAAAATTATGAATAACGTGAATAAGTTTAGTAACTCCCAAGAAAAAAATTATATACAACTAGATACAATTAATCATAATTATATAGGATTTCATACAATTACATATTATTAATTCTTCAATCACCTTTATTTCTCTCAAGATCATCTGTATTGGAATGCATACAATCAAATCCATTGTTCGAGTATCTAGTTCAGTTTACTGATTAACAGATCAGACTTCGAACTGAAAGACCTGGAATCGGGTTCATGACCGATATTGATTTTTTTGTTTCATTATAAAGATTATTGTGCGTACAGTTTTATAGAATGATATATAAATGGTTCTTCTCAGGTACTAAATCACTAATGAATATTACTTGGCATTACTTATATCAACACATTACAGCGTTACAGCGTAAAAAAAAGTTCTTGATATATTTCTAAAAAGGTCCCATTAGCTATGTCCTATAAAAATAGTGTTATTGACTTCTAATTCAATATTGTCTTGATTAATCGATAGATACACATAGATTTTCGGCAATAGCTATAAAATTAGATTTGCATGTACACCGAAAATCAATGCAAACAGAGCCTTTGGTCATGCATTGATCATCCTTCCAACAATTTCCACGTAATGTGGGCAGGCATGTAGATAAACTTACTGCAATATTATTTGATTGACAAATACATTTTCCATTATTCGAACAATATGAATGCCAAGAATCACTACAATCGAGATTATTACTGCATGAATATAGCAGACGATCTGCAATAGAAAAAATTCATGAATAAAAGATTCAAATAACTCACGTTGGTTTCGTCACAGTGATAATTTATGAAATAAAATGCATCAGAGAAATTCTACCCACTTTCGACACACCGATCCACAGATATTGAAGTATAATTTTGTTTGCATTGACACCGATTATCCAAACAATGAAATGAATCAAGATAGCACTGATTATCACTTGAACAATATCCATTCAATGTCGAAGAACAAGTAAAGTTATTGCTCACGAAAGTATTGACATTGCAGACACATCTTTTGCTGAAGGAACATCCGGAATTTTTTATCGTCGCACAATCTGCATCTGATTGACATTTGCTGCCTAATGTAACTTAAATAAGAAACAGAAGAAATTGTTATAATTCACTGGTATTTTACAAAGCTTAAGATTACAACCCAGTAGTACACTATCAAAAAAATCCAGGTGGGAATCTCGCATAGATTTCTATGTGGGTCCCCATATGGCGTTTTCGAATGGATTACCATATGGTTTCGGCTAGGAATCCAGCATATACTATAATATAGATTCTCACGTGTCAAATCCATATGAAAATTGAGTATGGATTCCTACGTGGATGTTTACGATGATTTCCCATGGGAATCGGCATTATGTCGAAATCCATATGGGAATCTGGTATGGATTAGAATTATCAAAATTATCAAAAGGCATCACATTATTGATACAATCTAATTGATAAAAAATGAAAATATCCTGCCAATAGAATATTAATCTGTTCTTTTTTTTTATATACGCGTATCAATAGACGATAGACATAGGAATCCAGACACCCTGAATTCTATAGAAATGATTTCTTTAGAATCTTAGAATCCTATATAAATTTCCCGCAAAGAAATCCATATATCCTACTTCCTATGTTAAGTTTCTATATAGGAATCCAGGCACACTCAACTTTCTATGAGGGTTTCCTATATAAGAATCTGGGTACCTCATTTTCTATGTAAATGTTACGTCCCAGCCTGCTCATCAGATGGCTCTGCCAATTCTTAAATTTTAAATAATAAGAGACGGACCTGAGACCTATCGGATCGATATATTTAAATAATTGTATTATTAAGGGGTTAGGGGTAGTCAGGATTTTCAAAAAAATCGGTTTTTTTTTTTTGCATTTTCGTTAAGTGTAATATCTTAAAAATATTCTCTGAAAATTTGAAGTTGATCCGATAATTATTTTTCGAGTTATTCGACAAATAACAAAGAGCGCTCGGGCACTCCAAAACGCTCGGGAGCAGGTAGCTAGCGGCAGCTGCAAGCAACCGGTTTCTCGGGTTCTATTGTCATCCATGAACTAAATTTTAATGTATGTAGTAGTACCTAAATTTATAAATACCCTACTATATATATTTACAATTTCTAGGTAGTATAAGTACTACAAATTTTTCGTTTTTCGCCACGTCACTCGTACGCCTGTAGCAGTTGCGGAGAGCAGTCGATAGTTGTGCGTTATTAAAATGAATTATTTTTGAAGTTATTTATTATGGGACGTGATACGAAAAAAGTTTCGAGAGAAGTTCGGAGATCTAAAAATATCCGTAAGTCGTATTCAAAGAAACGAAAAATTGTATTTAACCCAAAAACGGCGGAACGTGATGAAAGTGTTCGGAGTACATCGTTTAAAAAACTGAAACAAAATACTGAAAATGATGCACCCAAAAGTTGCAGCACTGAATTTCGAATAATTAATTTTATTACAGTATTCACTGCCATTTCTGCTCTTGTGAAATGTAAAAAATGTGATGGAAACATTGCATTTCAAACAGCTAGTACACGTGGGCTGGGATTTAAAATTGTTGTTTCTTGTAATAACTGTGACAATGAATATATTCCTTCGTGCTCTTTCATTGGGCATTCCTATGAAATGAATAGACGCTTCATTTTTGTGATGAAAATACTAGGGATAGGATACGAAGGTTTGTGCAAGTTTTGTGGCCTGATGGACATGCCGTCTTTTTTAGATAAAACTACGCATACAATATTATTGAAGCACATTTTAGATTGTGGTAAAACCGTTGCAGAAACCTTGATGAAAAAAGCTGTGAATGAAGAAAAAGAAGCAAGTAGTGAAAATGAAAATAAGAATGATTTGACTGTATCGGGAGATGGAACCTGGCAAAAAAGGGGATTTACATCGTCATTTGGAGTTTCTTCTATAATTGGCTATTTTACTGGAAAGATTCTTGATATAAACATTAAAAGTGCTTATTGTAAGCTATGTGAGTATTGGAAAAATAAAAGAAATACGGTTGAGTTCGAGGAATGGTATGATTCGCACGAAAATGAGTGTAGTGCTAATCACAAGGGGTCTTCTGGGAAAATGGAGGTGGATGCGATGATTGAAATGTTTCAGCAGTCTGAAACAAAATATGGAGTTAAATATATCAACTACATTGGCGATGGTGATTCGAAAACCTATTCTGGAATTATGAAAGCAGATTCTTTTGTGGAAAAAACTAGTGTGGAAAATATGCCCAAAAACCGTGAATACTAGTTATACTATCGTACAAATTGCTGCATACATAGCTACTTGTATATTTAATGAAGGTATACATTCATTATTAATGATTATGAATACCCTAGGACTTGATTGTGGGTCTAATTCCCATCGGTATGCTGAAAAAAAGGATGCTGCACGTGTGAAAGTGGCAGATCAGCGCGCCAACGACAACACTCGGGAAGGCAAAATGCTTCGTAGGCAACACCAAATTGACGTTTTGGAAACTTCCACAATGGCTGAAGATCTATTATATGGCCCAGGAATAGATGACTCTGTGTGAGTAATTAAATAATTCGTATTTCTGTACGTAAATCTAGTGTGAAACTTTAAATGCGTTTTTCTCAAAACTATGTTTTTTGAACTGGTGACAACTGTAACTCGATAACCGCTCAGTAGATTTTAATGAAATTTATACAGCTTTTAGAATACGTAATAAACTCAGGCCTGATCGAAGGATTTTTTTTTTTTTAAATTTCGATTTTTTAAGACCAACTAACTGTTGATTTTTTCCTGAAAATCTAGAAAAAATTTCCTGAGGCCGCCATTTTGTTAATTTTTGAAAAAAAAAAAAAGCTTCGATCAGGCCCAGGATTATCTATTCATAAAACTAATTTTTTTCATCCGATTGATTTTAGATGAATCTCCAAGGACTTATGACAGTCACTGCAAGGACCTTTTTTTGAAACTGGGTCAACACAGACAGCTATAACTTTGAAAATTATAAATTTTTTTTTTTTTCAAATTTTCGTGACTTCAAGTCAAAACATTGTTTAATAATGCCATATTATTACTTTTGTAAAATAAAATGATTTAATAGCAAAAAAAAATTACTGAAAATTCTCATTTTTTCGTGTCTCTGACTACCCCTAACCCCTTAATAATAATATATTTCCTTTAAATTTATATTAGTAGGCATACATCTAAAAATAGTCAAATACATAAGATATTTTTAATGCATTAGAATACTCATTCATCGCCGACGATTTCTCTGAAAGAATGTCGATGAATAAGAATAGATAAGAACGTTTGTACGACAAATAACAAAAATCAAAAGAATAGAAAAATGAAAACTAGTTTTTTCCGGAAATATCTGGAAACTTGGAGAAACATCGTCAAACTGCTGACGCCACTTTATCAGCGTCGAACGATGATAATAAGCTCTCACTTTTGGGAATAAGGCCCTAATACCTTATCCCACTTTTCTCTAGGATTTTGGCTCGCGAGATGATATAAAAACCGAAGCCCGATGCATCGCCCACTCTTAGATACTCTTGCATCAACTAGAAATTATAACAGCGCGGCTTAGTACACGCAAGTAAACTCCCGGTTTGATTTAATTATATTATTCTTTCGACTCGAAGTTATTTGTCAAATAGTAATGATAAAATTCAAGTGTATTTTCGACCAAATTCTCTGACTATTTTACTTTATATGAATAAATCGAACATATTTATTCTTTAATTAACGACCAAGTTATTTCAAGCTTTCGAGAACTACCGGTGTATCCGAAGATCTACAGTCACGTCCAATTTAAATAATTTGCGCCGGCAGATCACGAGCCGACACGACTCCAGGACGTAACATAAAGATCCTACATCGAGATAATCACAGTTTCTTATATGCATTTTTCATATGAGAATCCAGATACATATGGTTTCCTACATGATTTCTGATACTAATCCATACATTTCTATATTAATTACTATAGATTCTTAGACAAACCCATACTTCCCTGTATAGATTTCTATGGATTCCCATGAGATTCTGGACGGACATTTTCGATAGGGCATTCTTAAGAAAGTCTCACGTCAATTTGTATCTTCAGTCTTTAGCTTATCAACGTCATCAGTCTTAAACAAGTTCAAGGCAAGATGCTTTCGTAAGAAACGTTAAGTAAATCTATAGTCTCACTTGCTCAAGACACAATACTTGCTTGAGGTGGATTAACCTACATTTGCTGTAGAATTGCTTAAGATACCTGGATATGGCTGCACTCTTCGTTACTCCTTGAGCTGTCTGTTCTGCATTAGTATAGTAAATTCAGTAGCACCCACTCAATGTTCGATATAATTTTATCGAGTGATTATATAATTAATATGCAGTGCTCTAAATTCGAATGAGGGCCCCTGGATTTGCTGTAGATCTGCGTTTGAAGTTGGAGAGACTCGGAGATATAAAAACTCGATATCTCAAGCACTTCTGACCTAACGTTATTATATTGTTCGTTTATTGCTTAAGAATTGTTGTAAACTGTTTGTTCAGATATTTGTAAGTCTTGAAGAAGGATTGTAAGCAAGACGTGATCAAATCTTTAGAAACCATCCTTAT
This sequence comes from Microplitis deprimator, assembly GCA_964016945.1. Taxonomy (NCBI): domain Eukaryota; kingdom Metazoa; phylum Arthropoda; class Insecta; order Hymenoptera; family Braconidae; genus Microplitis; species Microplitis deprimator. The sequence goes on from OZ024713.1 coordinate 2,971,191, forward strand.
AAAATACGTCTTTTCCAAGTCTTGTTTAAGTCTTCGGTATAGAATTTGTTGAAGGATATTCGTCAAGTAACTTGCTCTAAATAACGGTTTGAGAGCACTCACCTTGTACATCTGTATGATTTGACTGAGTAGAGACATTTTTCTTAAATTGACACTTATTGTCAATGCATATTAAATTGTCGGGTTTACATTGTATTCGTTTTGTACAAGCTGCTCCTAAAGATGGCACACAAGTTGTTTTATTCATTGCGATATAATTATGGCGACATGCACATTTATGATTTTTTGAACACATTGTAAATCTTATTCCATCGCAATCTGAATGTTCATAACAAGTTTCATTCAAATACACTGAAATTAAAAGCATAAATTTTAAATTAAATTTATTATATATGGAAGGGTTAGACACGGAGTGATCAGCTTACATACTTGGAACACATTTTGATTTTTGATAAATATGGTTATGCTTGCATTCACATTTATTATTAATACATATAGCATTGACTGTTGTACACTGGTCATCAACCGAACATTCTGCGTTGAATGCAAGAACGCATTCATTTTTCCATCTGATATAATTGTTAAAATCACATACACATTTTTTATATTTGGAGCATATTGAATGGCGTACAAGATTTTCACAGAATAAATTAGTTTCACATGCGATATCTAAAAAAGCTGTTTATAAAAATGGAAAAATAATGATAAAAAGTAATTTGAAAAGAATAAAAAAATTATATTACGCGCTAAATAAAGAAAATGGAACATTCCAACCTGCGTGTGTAATAGTCTACCCGGTACGAAGGCGAGGTTGGTAAACACGCGGATTGGGACGTCCTATCATTACCATATCAATTCTTATTATTTACTTCACGTGAATTGTCTGTGCATCAAACTTACATATTATACATTCATGGTTAGAATGGCGCAAAGTTTTATCATGGCATTGACATTTATTATCAACACATATTGAATTGTTGACTTTGCAATCGTCAGTTGTTCCACAAGGTCCGTCTACTAGTGGTAAACATGATGATCCATTTATTAATATTGTGTTTAATGAACAGATACAAATGTTTAATTGGGAACATTTTGCGAACTTTATTTGTTCGCACGCTTTATCATTTTCGCAGTATGAACCTATTATGGCTGAAATAGTAAATCAACGATTGAATCTAGTAAAAATTATTTAAATCAACAAACCAGTTTATTAGATTTACATCAATTAATAATGACCAAGTAATTATAGTTACGGACTGATTTCCAAAATAGATTAAATCAATTTATGTAAATGTTAACTATACTCAATTAGGATGATTCTTCACGTGCGCCAACTACACGCACCTTAATGAATCTGATTTATAGGAATTCACGGTAAATTGCCATGGATCTCATTAGTTTTACCAAAAATCACAGTGATTTACGGTAAATTACCATGCAAGCGCACCGTGATATAACCATGAGTTTACTATCCTTTTTGCATATTTTTAGGCGTATGATTAAAACTGGATAAATCTTGATTCTTAAGGAAAATCATCTTGACAATAAAAAAAACGAGCATTGATTGTGAAATCACGAAGAGTACGATTGATTTCTTTTTTTTTTTTATCTTCTACTATAACAGTATTTCAAAGTGAAATCACCGGAATGCACGGCCAATAATTTTGATTCAGGCCAAATCATGATGATTCAACACGTTACTTCAAATTATTGTATTTGAGGGTAGAGGTGCTGCAATTTTTACAAATAATTTTATGTTGATTATTACTTTTTTGTTATTTATAGTTTTAAGTTCGGAAACTATTGAAAAGTGGTTCTATAGTGTCCTTTCTACCACCAATTTAGTTAAATAATTAAAAATTAATGTTAACTTATTGGAAACTAAATTTGTTTGGCATAAGACAAAGATCAAGATGACAGTTGTTATAGTAGCACAAAATGAAAATGTAATTTTTATTCAAGTATTTTTTATTATTCTTTTTCAGTAAGTACTATTATACTTAAGAGTTTAGCCTTGTTGATAAAAACGAGTACTGTCTGTCTGTTAGCAGCAAACGAAAGTTTTGAACTAGAAGAAGGCAATTCATACAATGCAGGCATCGCAGATTAAATTTTGGTAAGATATTTTCATGGTTTTTATATGAAAAACTTTTAAAAGCATATTATTATTATTATTTTTATGTAATTGGCCATGAAGTCGAAGCTTCGTGCGGCCATCCCGTAATACAATATAACATAATAGTTCTCAATACAACGGTTTTTCGGAAGCCCCACACGATAGCTCCAAAACCCGTAGGCCAATCCTTCTGAAATTTTAACAACATATTCTACTTGAAAGTACTGGCGGAATAAACCGTTAACATGGCGAAATTTCGATTTTTACAAATAACAGCAAAAAAAAAAAACAACGTTTTAATTTTTTAAAATTAAATTTAACATAATTAGTTTAAAATTAATAATAACAGTCAATTTTATAGCTATTGTAATACTCAATCTAAAACACTTTGGTTTCTTCGTTGCAGATAAGCTGTTGCCGAGATATTCTGTAGGAGCTGACATAAATCCAAATTATGAAGTTCCGTTTAAGTAAGAATTTCGTGTAGAAAAACTGAAAAAATGAAGAATTTTTTTTTTTTTTTTGTACTTTAAGGCTATTTATGACCCCTAACAATTTTTAAATACATATATTTCATAGCAAACTCACAAAAAATTTCCAACAATAGCCTATTTTTTTAGCCGAAGAACTAGACTACACCCTTAACAAATTCATAATATCAAATGTTCTTAATACATTTGAATTATTAACATTATAAATAGTTGAATATCCTTGTTAAATAAATATAACGCATATGTTAATTACATTATTGACCATACGTCCATTTAATCCCAGGTTAGACAGATCACACTTCCAGTTCACGCTAGTCCGCTAACGGCTCTAAGTGATCGAATTGTCACAGTTGATGTCCTTCACTTACTTAATAATAAAAATCAAATACTAATAAAGCAATAAATGAATAAGTATAAAATAATTAAATATTATATTCTCAATGTAACTATCAAAGTATTAATACAAGTCCCACATCATAATATTAAAAAACAAAACTATTATTTAAAACGTTGTGAGGTATGAAAAGAAAACGTTATCAGGTGTATTTCAAGAAACTTAATATATTTAAATGTTGAAACAAGATTTAAATCTAAAACTTTGGTCCATTTCATAATTCAATGTTTTGAATAGGATGAGAGAAAATAAATAATGGATTTTTATCTCGTTTATAATGATTTGTGAAGTGTAAGAATTGCCTCTTGTTTCAATTGCAGCACCTCTCTCTTACCACGGCTTACTATGACTCAGCGTGATTTAGATTTACTGAGAAAGTATTCTAAAGTCATAAGAAAAAATACTCATAAACTCAAAAAGTATTAGGGTTACAAATAAGTTTCCGCCGTTTTTTAACACAAATTAAATATTTATTATAGAAGAACGGTAATATAAATTTATTTAAAATATTGCCCATCACTTGCAACCACTTTTTCTCATCTCTCAGGCAGCATTCGAATCTCACGTCTGAAGAACTCCTTGTCTTTTGAGGCTATCCACGAATCAACCCAATTATTGGTATCCTCATAAGATGTGAACTACTGCGCCGTCAGAGCATGTGCCATGGACCGGAACAGGTGATAATCGGACGGTGCAATGTCTGGTGAATACGGCGGGTGGGGTAACACTTCCCAATCAAGTGTTTCCAAGTACTTGTTCACGGGAGCCACAACATGTGGACGAGCATTGTCATGCAGAAGAATAATTTTTTCGTGTCTAGAATAGTATTGAGGGCGTTTTTCCTTCAGAGCTCGGCTCAATCTCATCAATTGTGTTCGATAGAGGGCTCCAGTAATTGTTTCGCTCGGATTAAGCAACTCATAATACACTACACCTAGCTGATACCACCAAATACACAGCATAAGTTTTTTTCCTCGAATATTCGGTTTTGCTGTTGATGTTGACGCGTGGCCAGGTAATCCCCATGATTTTCTTCTTTTTGGATTGTCATAATGTATCCACTTCTCATCACCAGTTATGATACGATGTAAAAAACCCTTTTTTTTATGTCTAGCTAGCAGCATTTCACGTAAGTATAATCGGCGTTCAATATCTCTCGGCTTTAATTTGTACGGAACCCAATTTCCTTGTTTATGAATCATTCCTAATGATTTTAAACGATGTGAGACTGCTTGCTGAGTGACTTCTAATGTTAGAGCAAGTTCTTTTTGTGTTTGAGATGAATCTTCCTCCAATAATTCCTCCAATTCTGCATGCTCGTAAATTTTTGGCCTTCCACTGCGATATTTGTCTTCTACGTCGAAATCACCGTTTTTGAACTTTTGAAACCACTCTCGACACGTTCTCTCACTCAAAGCACCCTCACCATATGCTTCTACGAGCAATTGATGCGCCTCAGCAGCAGATTTCTTTAAATTAAAGAAGTAAACTAATATTTCCCGCAAATGACGCTTACTTGGCTCAAATTTTGACATTTCAACTTATAAAAATTATATTTTACCAATATAAAATCAATGATATCAATAGGTTATGTTGTTCTTGAATGTCCAAACTATTTTTTAAGCCGGTTATCATCTGCGAAAGCTAACCGAAACTCCGTGCCGCGCCATCTACAATAAAACGGCGGAAACTTATTTGTACTTCTAATAATATTCTTCAAAAAAACAAAAAAAAAAAACCTGGATTTGTTTCAAAGTTGACTGCTTGGTACAGTCGAAATCCATTAACTTTGAACTTCAATCTTAGCCTGACTAAAAACTGCTTTTATCTACCTGATGCTATACATTTGTATGTGTCTGTGCATTATTCATATAGATATAAGAGTGCATGCATTGTAGTTTACTTTTTAGGCTCGAAGGGGCAGTTGATTAGTCGACTTCCAGAAAACTTCCGTCGACTAGCTATCCGAGTCAATAATATTTGACTGTATAGTAATTTTTATATTTGAGATAAAAATACTTTTATAATACGTATGCTTACACTTTGTTTTAGACTGACTTACTGGAATTTCACATTTAAATAGCGTTTATTCCATACTTACGTCGCAAGCATTGATCATTGGATTGTTGATAATTTTCATTGCATCGACATTGACTGTCAATACAAGTGGCATTATCAGTCGCACATATTTCTTCCTTCCAACAAAATGCTCCCAACGATGGAGCACAATATGTTTCATTTAATTCAAGATTGTTTGCTCTACAAACACACCGTTTTTCCGTCGAACATTTAGCATGCAATACATCACTGCAATCTTCTTCATTCTCACAGTACGTTCCCAACTTTGCTATATTTTACATTAAAGGCAAAATTGTGTAAATTTGATTTGAATTTTTTTTTGTTTTCATAGTTAGTAATTATAATTTTATTTTCGACTTATAGGGTTCCGTTTTGTCAAACTAGACCCAGGGGGCAGCATTATAGCTCATTCGATGGCGCGCAAAAATTTAACATTAAAAATAATTTCTCAACTTCTCTAACAATATAGTTACAAATAACAATAAATATTTGACATGGAATGTTGCACAGTTGAAAGAAGAACTAAAAAAGCGTGGTCGTCGCACAATAGAAAAATTATTATGATTAACCTCATTATTACGTGTCATGACAAAAAATTGAAGCTTTTATTTTCTTAATTTAAATAATTATTATTTGTTATTCAAGTTGATATTTTGCGATAAAAATGAAGATGTTTTCCAGTTGCATACGCAAGACCCTGATGAAGTATTTTGGAAATCAGACGTTACCAAATACAGGGACCTCGACGATTTCGAAGACCGAAAATTTACATTTATAGTTTTTTTCCAAAGGGCCCAACGTTTTTCATCTCTGGGAAAAGTGAAAGTTGCGTTTCCTTTACAAAAAAAAAACAACACTTACCCATATTCTGTATAATTTTTTAATTTTTATGATATTGAATATATATGATAATCATGCGATGCTGCTACTCCAAAACAGATATACAGTATATTTATTATGGTCCGATTTTTATATTATTCATGGAAAACATCTCTACACTCTAGAGCAAATTTTGTATGTCTTTTTAAATTTGATATTTCAAAACGTGCGCTCGACTAAATTCGCTATTATGCTGCTTTCTAGCGGGGAAGTTTGGCGAAACGGAACCCCATTAATCCTAGAAAAGTTATCTAATGTGACTCGACGACTTAGGTAACATCGTAATAAATAAGGTGCAGTGCTGCAACGTTGCCACGTGCAGTAACATTTATTAGCGTATAGAAGCTAACGATGAGGACAGCCGAATCGTCTAGCATTACCATTGTTTTTGTCTGAGTATTTTTTTTTTGATTAAAAAAACATAATGTGATTCATGTGCATTTTCTTGTTACTTTAATCAATTAAATTGAATTTTTTAAGTATGCCTTAGTAGCACTGGCATTAGCAAGTAACTTTACGAATGCCCTTCAGCTAGTTTCTTACGAAATATTTAAACAATGCTTGAAAAGTATGTATTTTATGAGTATACTCTTAGGAAAAAAACTAATGAACGCTTATGAACACTATTGGAAATCCATTAGTGTTTATAAGTGTGTATTAGTGATCATTAGTACACTGAGTAGTTAATTTTACAGCACTATTGAAAATTATGACTGTTGACTATTGCTTCATAAGTGATCATTACTAGTCTGATTGGTGAGTCTAAAGCACTATTAAAAAAAGTTAGAGTTGATCACGCTTTCAATAATGTTGATAAGTAGTCTCATTAGTGAGTCTACTTCACTACTGAAAGTGATGTCAGTATCGATCATGTTTCAAATAAAAAAAACTCAAACCTTTAAATTTTATATTCAATCATTATAGAAATGCGGTAAAAATTTACAACATGCTCAATTATCACGATTTATATCATTCGTAGAAGAGTCCAGTAGCGACGAATAATTTTTCATCGATCAAAAAAATAACAAGCATTAATTAATCAAGCATCAAAGTGCAGTCGGATTCCATTAACTCGGAATTCCTTCTCAATCTTGATCTTCATGACAAACTACGATATCTTCCACTCGATGCTATGTTTGTGTGTATCTGTCTATATTTACATATGCGTCATTCATTTAGATGTAAGAGCGCATGTGTTCTAGTTTACCCTTTGAAAGAGGAGGGGCATTCGATATGTTCGAATTTCTAGAAAATTGTCGCTTCTCCATAGACTAACTTTCCGAGTCAATAGAATTCGACTGTATCTTGTCATAGACTTCTCCAAGACTGATAGTGCAGACTTTCTGAAGTATGGAGGAGATGTAAATTTGCGGGAGAGTTCCTCACGAATCTTACTAGGGTATTCCTCAGCGTACATTAGGATAATATTCAGATAAGTTAATTTGATGTACTGCTACTTTCGTATTTATTCGAGTTCTAATTCTATAGTTACATACCTTTGTATCCGCAGAGGAATTCATTTCTTGATTGTTTAAATCTACACGATGTATCGTGATCACAACACGCTCGTTCATGACCAGGATCACACTAAATAATTAGAAAAAAGTCATTAATATTAAACTTCAAAATATTAAGTTAATTATTCCAACCAAAAATTACTTTTTCATTGTATTCTGCACACTGATTGCTCGTTGTTTCATCACTTCCTGTCACTTGGTTAACATAAAGTATTAATAAAATTAACAGTTTGCTTAAATTGCAAAATGAACCATTTCCGAACATTGTAATGTAGTCAGGGAAATGAGAATAGGAAGTGGTTATGGAATGGAAACTTTATCACAGTGATAAGTTGAAAAATAGAACTGTTAATTACAATGTTGCAATACGTTGACGAGTTTTTATGACTTGGTAGTTTATTAATTAATTTTGTTTATGAGCCTCAAAATAAACTCGTTAGAGAGATACACAATAGTATATCTTTTATACTTATAGCTCCTCCCCCACTTATTGGTATAAAAAATTCCACTGAGATAGAAGAATTTTTGGGAGGGAACGATATGAATTTAACATACGTTATGCAAGATAATTATTATCTAAAAACAAGTTATTAATATTTTATTACGTGACTTTATGATTCCCATTGGTACTGATCGAATTGTTTCACTTACTTGAATGGAAAAAAAATTGTATCAATAATTTACTAGCTTAATAGATAAATATTAGGATATTAATTTATCGATTAGTAGGAATTTTACTTATTTGGATAAGAATTTCATTGTAATATCATCTGAATTGGAACTAAGAGTTTCAACTCTTGGACTTCAAGTCGAAACAGGCTGAATGGAATGAAAATATTTTATATGATTATTTTCTAGTGGATTCTATCTACGACAACTTCTGAGTAAATTGCGTGGCAAGTGAATGCATGGATCTTGCGTAATTCTACGAAATAATTTAGATTCCCATATGGATTTCGACATGGTGCAGATTTCAATGGGAAATCCAAGTAGAAATCCACATAGGAATCCATTACTAGATTCCTTTGTGGCTTTGGGATTGTGTGGATTCCCGTAGGAGCCAATATGAGAATCTATATCACGATGTATTGTGGACTTCTATAGGAAATTATATGGAATCCATCCAAAAAAGCTATGTAGGAACCCACATAGGAATCTAAACTGGATTTTCGTGTGGATTTTTTTGATAGAGTACGTTTCCATTTAGTTGATAAACGCGTAATATTAATAAAGCTATAATTTTGTTTCAGGTGAAAATAGAATTATTCATGAGCATAGTAATATAATTCCATATAACATATGTATAGAAGCACGCAGACTAAGTTACTACTAAATAATATCATATACAACAAAAAAATACCTCAATGTGTACTGTAAATATTGCGTTACAAATCAATATATATCGTATCTTTTTATAGATATTTAATGACTTTTGCTCATACGTGTTTTTAGACAACAAAAGTTTTAGTTGTAAGTTAAGCGTAACCTCTTGAAATAACCATATCTTTCCAATTCAAATGATTTATTGAGTTTTCCTCAATTATATTGTATAAAGAAGACGATTGACTATTAGCTGAAAATTTTGATATTTAATTAATAGGTACGCATAGATTGTCAGCAGCAGCAATAAAATTGGATTTGCATATGCAATGAAATTCAATGCTAACAGAGTCCTTGGTCATGCATTGATCATCTCTCTAACAATATCCATTCAAAGTAGGTAGATATGTAAAATTATGTGTTGCTGTATTATGAGACTGACATACAAATTTTCTATTATTTGAACTAACTAAATGCCACGGATCACTACACTCGTAATTACTTTTAAAAAAATATAATAGGCGGGCTGTTATGAGAAATCGATGAATTAATAATTGAAATTTATTGGTAAATATCGAATACTTTAAAAGCCAAGTGCATCTATTTAATTGTACTAACCTTCAGTACACTGAGCGACGGAAACTGATGTTAAATTATGTTTGCATTGGCATTCATTGTTCATGCAATTGAATGAATCGTAAACGCATTGATTATCATTCAAACATAATCCATGTAAAGTTGAAACACAAGAATATCTACTAGCTGCGAAAGTATTGACGTTGCAGGTACACTTCCTACGTAAAGAGCATCCTGAATTTAAAATTCCCGCATAATCTGAATCTGTATCACATGAACGTCTTAATAAAACTTTGAAAAAATAAAAATAAATAATTATACTTCAATACCTTTTTCATAATCAAAGCTTATCTTTCCCAAGCATGAATTTCTTAGCAGACGGAATAGAAGAGGTCATGTTGTATTGACATTTATTGTCAGTACACATCAAATTAGTAGGAACACATTGTGCATGTTCTGCACATGCTACTCCGAAAGTTGGTGCACAAATTGATTTGTTTATTATGACGTATTTATCGGGACAAGCGCATATATTATCTTTTGAACACATCGCAAATCTTATCTTATTACAATCAATATGTATATGACAAGTTTCGTTAAAATAAACTAAACAGAATTACATAAATACTAGATTGAATCAATTATTAATCAAAGACTTGCATTATAAGCGAATAATTGATGCACTTGGAAGACATCTTGATTCCCGATAGACATGATTTGGTCTACATTGGCAGATACTATCAATACATATTGCATTGTCAGTTGCACGTAACTCACTGTTCAAACATTTTGAGTTAAATTTTGGTTTTATATAATTTTCACACATCGAATGACTTTCACAGAACATACCTAAATAAGCTGCATTACAATAGAAGAAAAATGAAAATGATAGTAATCGATATACAGAACTTCGATATAATCGTAGTTTTTTATTCAATATAAACAATTAGATAGCATTGTATATTTAAATTATTACTTTTAAATAACTTAAATCCAATTTGATTATCAATTATAACTATTGTGAATTTAATTTGGAAAGAAATGTTTTGCTTCGATGATTCACAAGTAAAGTTTACGTTGACTACATTTATCGTTGGATTTAGTTGGCATTAGCAACCAGCATTGACATCGATTATCAATACAAACGGAATTTTCAACATTGCAATCGTCCTTTGCATTACAAGGTACGTCCAATAGTGGCAAACAGGATGTTCTATTTATAGCAATCATATTTAATGAACAGACACAGAGTTTTAGTTCAGAACATTTTGAAAATTTCACTTGTTGACACGCTGTATTACTGTCACAGTATGAACGTAATATCACTGCAACGGTAAATAAATTCTAAAAACCTCCTTCTTTTGCATTTAACTAAAAAGTATTAGTGAAATAAGCGAGTCGTGTACGGAAATTGTTTATCAGTATCAGTTTATCTTTTAAACTATTCTACCGACTTAGCCCGTCTTCGAACTTGGTCAAGATAATCGCCTATAGAATAAATGCATAAAATTACATTAGGATCCAATCAGAATTTTAGGCGCTATCGTGATGACAAGACCAGTTACAATCATAAGGCGCACAAGTTCGTTTGAAACATCAAAGGTTATAAGCGGCGTACTTAAAAAATATAAAATAGTTGTAAAATTTACAAATCATTTGATTCACAAAATACATAAGTTATCCGGAACAAAAACCATTTTTTCTAAATTTTTTAATTCCATCTAAACATTCACGACTATCGAATTATTGGAAGAAATAGTCAAAACATGAAGTTGAAGGTAAAATTTCTAGGTGTTGGGTTTATCTCATGATGACCTGAAATAACTGGTGTTGTATTTAGATATTATTAATAACAATAAATTTATTAAAAATGGTAGCTATAGAATTTATAAATCAAAAGGATGCACTTGTGATGTAAGTTAAATATGTTCTGTCACGATTGGAGATCGTGATGGGCGTAAGTACGAGATTTCGGATAAAAGTATTGAATAAAAGGGTACTTACATTGATCAAGGTCCAGTTCGTATGCCCAGCTACCGTTAACCAAATGCTCAGTTTATTCTATTTATATTTAAATCGCGCCTACACGATATTGTTGGAGACAATATTGATAATAACCCAAAATGATTCCCAATTTATGATGTGACTGTTTATTTTTCACAATCAAACGTCGAGCGGTAAACGTAAGATTGTGTACCCCCTACTGTTAACTATCGGTCTGAGCGGCTAGACAGATAGAAAAATAAGGGATAAAGGAAGGTGGGCCGCCGAAAAGCCTCGTGAAGCTAGTATCTCATTGTTAAAGTAAAATTGTCTGAGAAATAATAATTTCAATTGTTTTATGTTAACGAGTATTTATTTATTGAGGTCTAAATATTCTCGAAATACAAAATGGTTACAAATGGCAATATTCCAAATAGTAAATATAAAAGTAAATGTTTTATGCATATGTTTTACAAATATTTCAAAGTAAATTTAGAAACTACCAGATAATGGTTACAATGTTTAAAACTTACCCTAAACCGGTTTTGGTGAGATGTCAGGACTGTCAGCAGTAACACAGGACACTTATTCACAACGCGTTCTTGCGGTTAATTAATATGATTCTAATTTATCGTTTTATTTATTTATTTAGTATGCTTTGTTGTATTGAATTAAATGTTTATGCGTTTCCAAATCTTCGTATATTAAAATGAAATGAATGACTTCACGCTTTTCGCGGTAAAATAATTCCAATGTATTCAAATTCTTCGCGTCTTCGCGGTAAAATAAAATATAAATCTGTTTAGAAAATCTTCGCGTATTCTCACGGTAAAATAGTTTCAGAATATTCAAAATCTTCGCGTATTTTCGCGGTAAAATATTATTCAAATCTTTGCATTTATCGCGGTAAAATATTCTTTGATTCTTCACGTTTCTCGTGGTATAATTCGATATCAAAATAAAATAGATTAAAAATAAGATGAAGATAATCAATGCTGTACCGGTGCTAAACGATTGATATGAGTTCACGACTTACAACGATCAAGGACCAATCGTACGATCTGGGCTCACGTGATCGGATGCTATACGCTAATATCGCGTTGATTATGCTTCTAAAGCTAGTAGAAAATAATATGCCGATTATACGAGTGCTTACGACGATCAAGGACCGATCCAATGACTTGGGCTCACGTGACCGAATGCTCAATCGGGATATCGATCCTCTAGCCACAAACACCGTCAAGTGTCCGGAGTTTGGTATGGTTCAGAGTGTGATTCCCAAAAGAACTGATGAGCTAACGTCCATGGTCTTTTTATATGGTCTTCACATATGAAAAGTGGTGGTAACTTGTTTCTAATACGAGAAGACTCGGACTCGCCCAAAATTTCTAGGCCCATGCACACGTGTGATCTTTGGGAAATAGATTTTGACTATTAAGAGGGCCGATGACCTGGTACCACTCTGCCGCCGAGGAAGCCATAAATTTGGTGGTTTCGATTAGCTTTCTTTAATTTCCAAGAATCACATGCAGGTGCACACGAGTTGGGTGGTCTTTAGTTTTAAGATGAAAAATCAAAGAAAAGATTACTGTTACGTCCGATTAATTTTTATAATTTTCAAAAACAATTTTTTTTTATTCATAAATTTTATAATATACAATGAACCACGTAAACAACGAAATATCTATTAAGGAAAATCTTAGTGGGGAGAATAATGCGTGCGCCGACCAAGATAAGAAAATTTTGGGCCTGAGAAACAAAAAAAAAATTACTCGCTCTCGTCTGGCTGCAATCATCAAGGTGCGAACAAGTGGTCACAATGAAGAAAAAGAAAAAGAAAAGTGTAGTATAAATTAAACTAGTATATTAATTTGAAGCTCATCAAGTACTTACACAGGAAAACAGGTATAACAAAATAAAATCAAAATATTACATAAAATGTAAAAGCGTTCAGTTACATGAATATTAAAATTAAAATCCAAACACGTGTCATTTATAAGTAAAGAATGAAATAAATTTAAAATAATGTCCAAGTTATAAAATTAAAATTAAAACACGTGTAATTTAAAAATCAAAATATTACATGAAGTTTAAAATTGTTCAGTTACATGAATTATAAAATTAAAATTAAAACACGTGTATATTAAAAATCAAAATATTACATAAAATTTAAGTGTTTAGTTACATGAATTATAAAATTAAAATTCAATTACGTGTCATTCACAATTAAAGAATAAAATCAATTTTAAAATGTTCAATTTAGTAATGTCCGAATTATATAATTATAAAATTAAAATTCGAACATATATAATGTAAAATCCAAATAGTAAATGTAATTTTTCAATTGTGTAATTAGGGTCGGCTGCTAGCCACCTAATACTTTTGTTATTAATCATGAATAACTGTTTTATGAGTTGACAATATAGTAGAAATTAAAATTCAAATATCGTATTATTAACAAAAAAATTAAACCTATCCTCCTTAATAAAAGGTCTCTGGGATTCCCGGTCTATAGGCTTCGGCTTGGGCCAAATACCCATAAAACATTTATTTATGTCAATTTCTGACATAACAAATTGGCGCTCGAACAGGGACCTGAGATTGTTTTATTGAGGAGAATGGGAAAATTCGGGATTATCAATACGGGTTTGATTCGCGTGATCAAGACCGAAGTAGCATCAGTAACTTGGATAAAGTTTAAATCGAAAAATAGAATTCTAAAATAAAATAAAATAAAAAAAAAAAAAAAAAACAGAAAATAGTCGTTCAAGGCGTGAAATGAAACATTTCAATTAAATAATTTCATTTTTTATATTGACCAAGAAATTGGTAATTTGTCAGGAATTTGTCTGGACACATGGATTGTATTTAAAGATTACTTTAGATAAAATTTTTTGTTAAGCCTCACTAAGGTCAGAGTGGCAGCTGACGCATTTCTTATCGCCGAACTGCACTCTGAAAGTAGGACCTAAGTAAATAGTACCGTTATAATGAGTTTTAAATATGTTTTAATGTTTGAGAAAATCGAAAATAATTCTGAAAACAATTTACGGAATCTAGATAAATGTATTGAATCTCTACAAAAAAAAATTTATCGCAAAACAACAAAAAATTAAACAATCTAACATAAAGGATAATGTTATAGAAAAGTAGAATAGTAAAACTTAAAATTAAATAAATTCAATTTTCACAGTAAATATCAAGAAAATTAAAAATAAAATACAAAAGAATTCCGATAAAATAAAAACTTAATTGAATAAAAAGATTTGAAATAGAATGGAATTTAAACAAAACAAAAATCAACGTAATAAATTAAATAAACGTAAAAATAAATTAAATCAACGTAAAAATAGAATAAAATTCAGAAAAAACGATTAAAGGAAAATTAAAATTAAATTAAGATTTAGAATGTAGCCACCTATAGTCATTGGTATAGAGTAGGCTGTGGCCATCTAGAATTATCTAATATATGAAAAATCCTAATGATCATCCAACTAAGAGCAAAAGCTTTAGACCAACTCACTTCAGATAAATATTTAATTAACTTTAAAATAATTGATTGTGAAAATAAGTAATTTTAAAAAGTATGACAAATGTATGGTCATAATTAATGCTGAAATAAAACGTATAATGTAAAATGGTATTAGAAATAAATAACTAATTTTGAAAATATTTAGAGGAAAAGAAAATTTTTCGAAGATAAATATTGAATTTTTTTTTCGAGTAAGACATAATTAAAAAGGGAACAAAATTTTTTTTTTATCAATAAGAAATTTGAAAAACAATTAATTTTCGTTGGAAAACAGAGTAAAGAAATATAGAACACAATAATTTTTTTTCCTATCTAAGAAAGGTTTTGTAATATTTTGGGGACGATTAAAATTAAAATAAATAGGAATAATGATTAATAATAAAATTTATAAATGAAGGTAAAATAATATTCTTGAGAATTTTCAATTGAAATTTAATATAAAAATAAATTAATATGAAACTTTAAATGAAATATCAAAGAAAATTATTAAATTGTAAAGTTAATAAAACAAAGTATTAGATAATAGATCGTTGATGATCTTAAAAATTAACTGTAAAATAAAATTTTTAATTTGGTTTCGATTATGAAATTTTTTCGAGCAATAAAAATGATTTAATAAATAAAATATGAATATTATGAAATAGGTTGATACCTTCCGATTAAAGGAAAAAGGTTTGATGAGTATTTTTTGAAAATTGAGAATAAAAAAAAAAAAAAAAAAAAAAAAAAAATGATCAACTAAAATTGACTCATTGAAGTTACAGTAGAATCAGACTGAAAAATATAGTAAATTCACTTATTGGATATAGAATCAAGTGAAAGGTTGGCATAAGTACTGGGTAGTATAGCGGTAGTACACTCGGCTGGACGTCGAGAGGGCCGAGTTCAAATCTCGGTCCAGTCTGTCTAATATTTTTCCTAATTCATGTTACATTCAGTGTTTTGAAAATTGGTACTGGATAGTATAGCGGTAGTACACTCGGCAGGATGTCGAGAGGGCCGAGTTCAAATCCCGGTCCAGTCCGTCTATTATTTTTCCTGATTCTCAGTGTTACATTTAATGAGTTGAAAGAATCAGTTAGTAGAAGCCACGGGAAGTGACGCTTGCTGTGAATGGTTGAGGCTAGGCTCATAATAAAAAAATAAATAAATAAATAAATAAAGAAAAATAATTAAGATAGGTCCCATGAAAGGGAGGAATCTACTTAGCAGCGGTAAAAATGCCCAGGAGAGGTAGACCGTCTGTAGTTAGGATCGCGAGTAAAGGTAACCAGAGAGTTGGCCTTACCGGATTCACAGTAGTTAGGATCGCGAGTAAGGCAACCCGAGAGTTGGCCTTACCGGATTCACAGTAGTTAGGATCGCGAGTAAAGGCAACCAGGGAGTTGGCCTTACCGGATCCACAAAGTTTACGAAGATCTAAAAGGGTAGGGTAGTGCAACAAGCCAAAAGGGTGAGCTGAAAAACCTATCGGATCTTCAATAGTTGAAGTAAAATGAGCTAGCCAACAAAATTATTACAGTTGAGTTTCATTTTGCGAAGTTATACTAATAAATAGTTGACAAAACTTTTTCAATAAAATATAGAAATAATCAAAACCAAAGTAAAATTTTTTTTATGAAAGAAAAATGAATAGATAACTATATAACTTGCATCAAATAGAAGTTGTCAGTTTAGTAAAAATTTAAACGACTCATGTACAAAAAAAAAAAAAAAAAAAAAAAAAAAAAAAAAAAAAAAAAAAAAAAAAAAAAAACCTACATGCAAATTCTTAAAGTTACGTCCCAGAATATAACTTAACATGTACTTCTCATGATAATATCTACGTTAAAAAAAGTAAAGACAATAAAAAGGTAGAATCAAAACACAAAATAAAATAGAATAAAATGTTATAAAAAAA
Source organism: Microplitis deprimator (assembly GCA_964016945.1). Classification (NCBI taxonomy): domain Eukaryota; kingdom Metazoa; phylum Arthropoda; class Insecta; order Hymenoptera; family Braconidae; genus Microplitis; species Microplitis deprimator. Next base: position 2,987,978 of record OZ024713.1, read on the forward strand.
AAAAAAAAAATAATAATAATAATAATAATAATAATAATAATAATAATAATAATAATAATAATAATAATAATAATAATAATAATAATAATAATAATAATAATAATAATAATGATAATGATATCACGAAAAATTATATTGGAAAATATAACATAAAAAAAAAAAAAAAAAAAAAAAAATTTTGTACGAAAGAGCATATTACGAGCTGAAAAATTGTTTAAAGAAAAAAAGGTTGTACGGATAAGAAACTTACTAATGTAATAAAAATAGTTATGAAGTGCTGCGGAGGAGCTACCATCGTTCGACTCCACTAAACCTGAGAAGTCTACGCCACGGAACAAGACATCAAGAGGAACCAGTTACATAATAGAATGGAAGTAAGAAGAAGCAGATAAACAGCACACATCACCAGAAAATTGAAAAAATAAATCGACTTTTGAGGATGTAACGTCGCACTCATTTGGATTCGTGCTTCCGTCTAACAGCGGGGGTGTTACGTCCGATTAATTTTTATAATTTTCAAAAACAATTTTTTTTTATTCATAAATTTTATAATATACAATGAACCACGTAAACAACGAAATATCTATTAAGGAAAATCTTAGTGGGGAGAATAATGCGTGCGCCGACCAAGATAAGAAAATTTTGGGCCTGAGAAACAAAAAAAAAATTACTCGCTCTCGTCTGGCTGCAATCATCAAGGTGCGAACAAGTGGTCACAATGAAGAAAAAAAAAAAGAAAAGTGTAGTATAAATTAAACTAGTATATTAATTTGAAGCTCATCAAGTACTTACACAGGAAAACAGGTATAACAAAATAAAATCAAAATATTACATAAAATGTAAAAGCGTTCAGTTACATGAATATTAAAATTAAAATCCAAACACGTGTCATTTATAAGTAAAGAATGAAATAAATTTAAAATAATGTCCAAGTTATAAAATTAAAATTAAAACACGTGTAATTTAAAAATCAAAATATTACATGAAGTTTAAAATTGTTCAGTTACATGAATTATAAAATTAAAATTAAAACACGTGTATATTAAAAATCAAAATATTACATAAAATTTAAGTGTTTAGTTACATGAATTATAAAATTAAAATTCAATTACGTGTCATTCACAATTAAAGAATAAAATCAATTTTAAAATGTTCAATTTAGTAATGTCCGAATTATATAATTATAAAATTAAAATTCGAACATATATAATGTAAAATCCAAATAGTAAATGTAATTTTTCAATTGTGTAATTAGGGTCGGCTGCTAGCCACCTAATACTTTTGTTATTAATCATGAATAACTGTTTTATGAGTTGACAATATAGTAGAAATTAAAATTCAAATATCGTATTATTAACAAAAAAATTAAACCTATCCTCCTTAATAAAAGGTCTCTGGGGTTCCCGGTCTATAGGCTTCGGCTTGGGCCAAATACCCATAAAACATTTATTTATGTCAATTTTTGACATAACATTACCGTTCTATGCTTAGATTATTAAATGGGAACGGATACATGAATTTTAAAAGTACGTTAAGAGAAAATTACGAAATCTATAGAGCATGAGAAATCTATGATACACGTGGTCCATTAGTACAATACGACTTAATTGTAAAGCGTTGACAACGCTCAGGTAGGTATATTTGTCCTGTACGACTGCTGGCGTCAAGAAGTCGGCGTTATACATAAAAAGTTTCAGGTACAAGAGGTCTCAGTGTGTACTCATTTCGGGAGGAAAGAAAATAAATAAAATTTTGGAATGTAGCAGCTGTGACAGTTTAATGGTCAAACTCACAAATGATATGACTATACGATAGTTTTAATAATTTCTGATGTCAAGATCTGGCTCAAATTTGGAGTTAATCTGTCTGTATTTTCGCGCGCTCTGCTCTGCGAGCAAGAGTTTTCATAAGGTATTCTAATCACAAAAATAGTGGGATCAGAATTATTGAGCGGGGTTAAATTGTTAATCAGAGTTCACACTCATTGATCGTTGAATTTGGTATTTGTTTATTAGCGCGAGGCGATTGGGCATAAGATCCATGCGTCGAGCGTGAGAAGGGATTTAATCCTCGGCTGATGTAAATTTCTAAGAAAAGTTATTCATTTGGAAGTCAAAGTCAATCTTCATATTGTCCGCGTTTATTACAAATTATTACTAATAGTTTGTACTAGCGCTGAATAGACGGGTTTAATAGATTTTATTACGTCTTGCTTAAGAATCTTTTAAAAGGCTTACAAAAATTTGTTGAAACAGTAATCTGCAATTCGAAAATAATACACGTACTGTATAATAACGTAAGGTCAGAATTGCTGCGAAACCGCTTAAAAAATCGGGTTTTTTATCTCCAAATTACTCCAAGCTCAAACATAGTATATATGGCAAATCCAGTTATTCTCATCTAAAGTTCAGTGCTTTGAATTAAAAATATTATCACTTAATAAAATCATATCAAACATTAAGTCAGCACCACTGAATTTACTATACTAATGCTGAATAGACGGCTCAGAAAGTAACGAAGAGGGCAAACAATTTTACATATTTTAAGCGATTCAGTAGCAAGCCTGAGCTCATGCATTTAAAGCAAGTATCTGATCTCCATCATGTATTACTGCAGATTTACGCAACGTAACTTACGGAAGTATCTTGCTTCAGACTTTCTCAAAACTCATGATGCAGATGTGCTGAAGACTGACGATACCACCTTATAAGAAGAATGCTACCAGGGATCGAGGCGTACACTTACTGGGTACGGAATCATCATTCGCCAGCATAATAGGTTTTGCAGGGTACTGGCATTTTTGCCATATACATCGTGCACTTTTTGAACAAGCTGCACCTAAGCTTGGTGCACAAGTTGATATGTTAATTGGTAAGTATTCATCTCTGCAAATACATTGATTTAAATCTGAGCACTTTGCAAATTCTATTTCATAACAATCTCTATGAGTAGAACATTTTTCGAATATATGAACTGAAATAAATAACATAGATATTCCATGGAATTAACACTTTATCGATCGCTATGATTATTAAAAAAACAAAGTGACATAGTTGGAAAACATTTAGATCGTCGAAAGATATGATTAGGCTTACACTGACATTTATTATCAACACACATGGCATTGTCTGTTGCACAAGGTTTATCAGTGAAACAATCTGCGTTTAACTTTAGTACGCATCCATTATTATTTATAATGTGGACATTAGAGTCACATACACATTTTCCATTCTCAGAGCATTTGGAATGATTTATAAATCGTTTACAAAATGAGTCGTCTTCACATTGAATGCCCAAATATACTGCATGAAAGAAAAAAAAATGATTACAAAGTATAAATCAGTTAACTAAATTCATTTTAATTTTCGGGTTAAATTAAAAATAACACAATAATAAATTAGTTAAAAAAAATTGGCTATTTTTGATACATATGACTAAAAAGAGAGTTTCTGGTATGGTTGCACTCATGGCACAAGTTTTGGGTTCTGTAACAATTTCTACGAGAATATCTACATTTAGTTTGCTCGAGCAAAGTGAGTTTCTGAAAAATCGTGCTTAAGGACAATTATTAAGTAACTCGCTCAAAACGATGCTACTATTACAGATTTGGACTAAGATACTTGCTCATCCATCTTGCTCAAAGAATTTTTGAAGTATCATTGCTACCAGGATACATTAATATAATTTTTTAAGATAATTAACTTACTTAGCATGCATTGATTATCAAATTGGATATGCTGTTTATTACATTGACATTCGTTATCTATACAAACACATTTTTTTTTTCCGAACATTTAGCATGCCGTATTTCACTGCAATCTCCATCGCTGACACACGAACCATCTGACCCAGCTATATTTTGAACAAAATAAATTCATATAATTTAAGTTAAAGTTTTATCGCATAAAAAATCACAATGTTAAGTAATATAATTTTTTTATGACTTTCTAATTTTAAATAGGTCATTGAACGCGAACCAACAGTTCCAGTTATACCATGATTATGTTGTCGCAAAGTTTCGTTAGCGCAATTACGGCAACCACCTCTATGCATTAACCTATCGAAGTTTAAGACGCAAAGCACTTAGAATCGTGAAATTGTTGGTTAAACTGAATTTGAATAACATACAAGCAATATTCTTAGGCTTTAAAAAAGGTGACATGAAAGTTTTGAAAAATTTTCTGAGCCTACTCTAACACCGAGAGAGAAAAAAAATATCTCACACGATGAAAGGCTTACGGGTTACCAACTCTAAAACTAATAAGTAGTTACATTCTTCTCTGCAGACATAATCATTCCTTGACTTTTTCCCTTTGCACGATGAATTTTCATCACAGCACAGTTGTAGAAGGTGAGGATTACACTGAAAAAATATAAGAAGTCTTGTTAGCACTTATTTTCGGAGCATATAATTAATTAATTTGATTAATAATTACTATTTCGTTGTATTGAGCATACTTATTACTCCATACGTCATTGCATCCAATTAGTTGATAGGCAAATAATGTTAGCAGAGCGGAATTTAGACAAAATTCATATAACAAACTCATTTTAATAGAATATTATATTATATATTTTCTGATATAGTAAAAGTAAGTGGTTACGAAATAAAATTCTCTTGTAGTTAACACTGTAGAAATGAAACTGCTCATGTTCACGTTAAAACCTCGATTATAAGTCGATAATTTATTGATTGTTAATCTTTAATGAGTTCACATTCATGAAAATCAATTATATATACACTAGAAAACAACGCATTAACGTATTTTTTTTATTGAAAGTATCCGATCAGTTTCTTTTTTGACAAAAATCCCCCTGGGGTCTTTCACAATGACTATCAGGATATTTCAACTACTTTATAACCCACCCGAGTAAAAATAAAACAATCTACGGGAGACTTACCGAAGATCTTCCGAATATCTATCGCTCATAGATCTTTAACAAATCTTCCAGAAGTCTGTTTGGGGAGAAAATATTTTGAATCAATAGATTGACGGAAGATCTGTCGTAGATCTATGAATGATAGATATATGACAGACCTTTAGTAGATCTACTCGAAATTGTCTATATTTATCTATAGATCTCTACTAAAGAGATTAAAATCGGTCCTCTAGCCTAGAATAAAAATTCCAGAACCCGTGTAGACGGTGAAATTGGGCCTCTTATTTGCAATATAAATCTCAGTCTGGAATAAGTTGACGACAACCCTGCTTTGACATTTGACGACAGTATAGCACTACCTCTCCGCTTCGCGTACGACGTTTGCAATAAAAATTCTGGCGACTTGTGAGACTAATATTTAATCTCTAGACTAAAATAAAAATTCTAGCCACTGTCAAAACACCGCTATTGGGCCTCTGGACCGACATAAAACGTTGCTGATGTTTTAGACCCTGAATTTTGTCCTGTAGATAAAAACAAATCCTAGCTACTGTTGAGAGTCTAGTTTTAAGCCTCTCGACTGAAACAAAATTGCTACAGATTATTAAGGCTTTACGAGTGGGTCGCTAAGAATAATATCAAAATTCCGGTATCTGTTAAGACCCTGAAATTTGGCCTCTATTCTGGAATAAACATTCATGCAACACTCGAAATCCTGAAGTCGGATTTTAGCTTAAAAAAAAAATTCTAGCATCTGTTGAGGCTCTCAAATTAGACCTCTGGATTCCAATAATAGTTCAAGTGACTCTTGACACTTTTAAATTGGGTTTCTAGACCGGAATAAAAATTTAAGTGACTTCTGATACTCTGAAATTTGACTGCTATACCGAAATTAAAATAGGCTTCTGTTGAAAATCTTGAATCAGGCTTTTACACTGAAATAAAAATCCTATCGACTCTCGATACCCTTAAGTTGGACTTGTACGCTGAAATAAAAATTATGGCTACTATTGAGACTCTTTAATTAAGCCTCTAGATAGAAATTAAAATTCTGTCGAATTTTGATATTCTTTAGTTAGGCTTTCAGGATGAAATCAAAATTTTGTTGACTTTTGACACTCTGTAAAAAGGTCTCTAGACTGAAATAAAAATCTAATCGAGTATTGCGACTGTGAATCTAGGACTTTACTCTGGAATAAAAAACCTAGCTTGCATTAAAACTCTGAAATTATATCACTAGACGGAAATTATTATTCTAGAAATTTTCCATTATCATTTTACGATAATATTTAACTTACTTCCTATACGGAAAAAAAAATAGGTGTTGCAACAGAACGCAGCCCTGTGGGAGCTACAGGGAAAATCCTGTTGCAGCAACAGAATTTTTCCTGTAGATTCAATAGGATAGGGAACAAGTTTCATGTGCCAATTTTTTTTTGTCAGTATAGTAAAATTTAAAAATTTAAAAAAAAATTCAAATTTTTAACGAAAATTTCAATGTTGAAAAAAAAAATTCACTTCGAAAAAAGATTTAATTTTTTTCCAAACTTTGAATTCTTTTTCAAATTTTCAAATTTCATTATACGGACAAAAAAGTAGTACATGAAACTTGTTCCTTATCCTATTAATTCCACAGAAAAAATTCTGTTACTGCAACAGGATTTTATCCTGTTACTCCCATATGATTTGTCCTGTTGCTGTAATATGAAAATCCTGTTGCTGCAATACGATTTTGTCTTGTTGCTCCCACAGGACTGCGTCCTGTTGCAGCGTCTATTTTTTCTCGTGTAGTTATTTATGAAATAATAAATCTACGGTGGTACTCTCCATTCGTTCTTAATTAACAGGTTATGGAGTTACAAAAAAATAGGTAGTCGTGCATACCCTGATCAAAAATAAAACTTGATTTAGACTTGGTCGTCTTAAATTGTGACTTAACTAGCTTACTTATTCTCGATTTAAGACGACCAAGTCTAAATCAAGTTTTATCTTTGACCCGGGATATTACCAAACTATCCAACTGTTTTAAACAAAAACAAGAAAAAAATGGAAAAATAACATAATAATTCTCAGAGTTTTTAATTATAATATTCGTTTAGTAATATGTTTCTTCTCTTTCGGACTCAGAATGTTCATTTTCACTTCTATTATTATCATGACAGTCATCCGGTCTACTCCGTGATTTTTGAAACGAACGGCGATGATAATTAGAAGAAGAGCCCTTATGTGGTGAACGACTTCTGGAAAATTGTTGAGGTGTTATGCAAAATCGATAGTTAGCGAAATCAGGAGAGTGAATCCGAGGCTTGGCCGGAGAGTAGCTACAGACTGATGGTGTTCTTGATCGCCGAAAAGATCGCTTAGAATGCTCATTCTCATAATTTCTTACAGCCGGAACGTCAACAATTTCGATGTCTTCTTTACGAGCCTGAATATAAGCGCAAGAACTAATTGTAGATTTTGAAATATTATTTCTTCGTCTGATTTAGGTAAGCATTTGGGTGACAGTTCGTTCAAATTTTTCAGGCTTAATTCTTAGTTTTGCATGCAAATAAACATAATCTAAAAAAAAATATTTTGAAAATCCAAAAGTGCACTTCTCGAACGGTGATGTTATATTTTAGAAATTAAATTTTAAAAAAGTTTGAATTACCTGCGTTTTTTCATGAAAATTTTTATGATAAATATACGATAATAAAAGTCAACAAAAAAAGTAAGATAGGCAAAACATTCCTAATAAAAATAGCTGCGGTTTGTGGTTGTTTGCATGCAAAATGTCCGCTTTCAAGAGTATAATTTATTACAATATAAATGAGAAGGACTACACTAGTGATTTTCTAATGAAACCTTTTCTGCACAATTCTGAATTGTGAAAAAACAATTAAGTCGTTTCATTAAGTCGTTCTCGAGATATCCGTATCATGACTTTTTTTTTAACTACAGACTGATGAACGTCCACGATAATTTTTTTTATATTAATACGTATCGGACAACTTAAAAAAAGTATCAGACTTATTCATTAGGCTTCCCTCTTTATATTGATGTGCTTTTCATAACGTGTAAGTATGATATAGAAATAATATGTACAATTTAATGTGAGGAAATTGCGTGACCTTCCCGGGTCAAAAATAAAACTTGAATTAGACTTGGTTTACAAAGTCGAAATTTGGAGCCGTTTTTCACAAGACAAACTCGACTTTTTTTACGGAGATATAAAATACATTGAGTTTTTGCCTTGGAAAAGTTAAAATCAACTCGAAATTAACTTGGTTTAGACTTATTCGACTTAAAATGTAAGGCAAAAAAGTCTGAATCAAGTCGAAATCGACTTGATGTAGACTTATTTGACTTAAATTATAAGGCGAAAAAGTCAAAACTAAGGTAAAATAATTTTTATATATTAAAGCAAAAGTAAGGCGAATAAATAACTTTTTCTCGACTTGGTTTAGCAAATCAAAAGTAAAGGTAAATAACTATCGTGTTCGAAGTAAAGACGAATAAGTTCAAACTAAGACCAAAAAATACAAATAAGATGAAATAAGTTGAAACTAAGATAGAAAAAATGTAATTTATGTCAAAAAACCGAGATCTTATCGAAAAATTGTCGGCAAATCGCTAACTTCAAAAGAAAATAATATGAAGACAGTCTGAATCAAGTTTTATTTTTGACTCGGGTTGACAAGTCGGTTATAAAGCATAATCTCTCTGCTTCGCGTCCGAGGCGTGCAGAAAATATCTACTCCGGATCGAGCGAATCCACAAACTTAAACTTTAGGTTATTTGTTTCTAAACTCGTACATAAGAATTTTTATAAGTCCTAATTATTACGTAGTGGTTGAAGAAATACTATTTTAGGGAAAATTATACCGTCAATTGCGTTGCAGACATAAAACGGTAATGGCTGCCATCCATTTCCACCCGTTCGGCTCATTGTTCTCAATCTATCTTCCCCTATAATTATTTTAAAAAGCCTACGTGCTATTTCTAATGGATCATGAACATACTTTATCTTAATATATCTTAAATCAACATCATTGTATAACAGGGATATGCTGTTACTCTGGTCGTCCTTTTGTCAAGGGCGCCACTGGAAGTGATAACGGCCTCCCAGGGCCGGATCTTAGATCATCAGGGTCGTTGTAATTTATTTAATTGTCAGAGAAGGATGAGGAAAGATAATTTATAAATAATTTAATTTTTAATTTGACAATTTCAACTTTTATTTATTCAAGAACCCTTTTCAACCTTATAACCATATGACCTTTTATTTTATAAACCTTATAAACCTTTATTATACCTTTTAAACCTTTATTGACCTTATATACCTCATATCTTATAAACCTAAACTAAGCCAACTACCATTGGCTATCTCACACACACACTCACCCTGAGTCTCCTGGACTATTTTACACACACACTTATTTTAACCTGAACTCCACGCGGTCAACGCGACCCTCTACGTGGCTAAAACCTTAATTTTACTTTCGCGCGGTCCCCTGGACCTTCTACGCGACTTTCCAATTAATTCACGCGATCACCTTGACCCTCTACGTGATAAAACCTTATTCAACTAATTCATGCGGTCCCCTAGACCCTCTACGTGATTTTAACACTAACACTTATTTAAAACTTATTTAATTATCACAATTTCCATAACTACGCTTTTCACTGACTCACACTTTTATCAATATAAAATTCCATTAACCTATTTTCTATATTTAAAAGTAATTTCCATCTATTTAATTACCATTTTAAAATCACTTAGTAAATTTACAATAACTAATTTCTTATGAAAGTTATCCTTTTCTTATCAATAATTTTGTTAAGCCGGTTTTAGGATTTATTTTATATGACCGCTTAACAATTTATCACGACCTCGATATCACAATACTCAAAACTTAACCATTTATTTTCCCGTTTCATTTCACGACACTTTTAACGTTTATAAATTATTAATTGATTTTAATTGACTTATAAATGTAATTTACTTATAATTAATTTTATCTCAATATTAATGACTAGATAATTTGACCAAAAGCAATTGATTTTCCGGCAATGCTTTACACGACCTGCCTGGAAGATTCCAGAAGAATTTTCCGGCGAGTGACAAACAACCTGCTTGGAAATATCAAAGCTATTTATTGTTGAATCCGGCTTTTCAGTTATTTTATTACACGTTAATAGACACGACTATACTTCGCGGACACGACGTTAAATTATGTATTATAATTAACAAATATTCCGGCTTCCAGCCTGAAATATTTAACAGATACCTATTACGATTTACGTTGATTCTTTTCCGCCGCTCGTTCTGTATAAGTTGTCTTCGTCCGTGTCTTGTTCGCTCTAGTCCGTGTATTAGGTTTTCTGTTGTTCGTGTAGTTATTATGGACCATGTGTGTCTGGGTAACCGGGTCATCTCGAATTTTCCTTATCGTGTGGACTCTCTCGGATCAAATTCTCGTCTTCGCCAAAATACTCGAACTCTCGTTCAACCTGCTATTCAGACGCAATCAGTTCTTGAGAATAAAAGGTACCGGCTACCTGCCTGGTATCTTGCAACAATTTGATTTTCTTTTTATCGCTTGGTTCCACAATAATTCACCAAGTCAAAATTTAATAAATTTACCTGATACAATTAACAGCGTCTGATAATGGCGTCTATGTTGTTGGCTTCTCACTTTAGGTCCGTCTGGTTTGGTCGTTCCGGTCACAAGTCTTGTCTCGATGACCGCCCAGTCCCATTGACTCTCCGTTGAACGTCTGTTCAGTCCGGTCGTTCCGGTCACCAATGTTCTTTTTCGCTGCAGTCTTGCAGTTTTATTAATTTCACTCGATTATTTTCGGCAATGATCGGAGAACTCCTCCTCTACCTAATTATGATTGGGCCTCGCGTATTAGCATTTTTAATTAGCGCGCCCGGCGACAAGTCGAAAAACTTAATTCAATGCTCGTTTGGGGTTGCAGGTAGGGTAATTGACCAACCGTGAAAAATCACGATTTTGGTTGATAATAAAACTCAATTTACCCCGTTACAATTGATGTAAATATCAGTGTTTGGTTATAACTCTACTTATTAAAAAAAATCATATTAATTTTTTTTATTTGAAATATATACCTGGAATAGCAATACTTCTAAGCAAAGAAAATACTCATTGAACAACACGGAAAAAAAATAGGTGCTGCAACATGACGCCGACCTGTTGTTACAACAGGAGTTTGTCCTGTTAATAAAACAGGATTTTCCTGTTGTAGCAACAGGACAAAATCCTGTTGCAGCAACAGGATTTTTCCTGTGGAATCAACAGGATAAGAAACTGGTTTCATGCACACACGGAGTCTTTAGATGAAAATCAATTTGTATTTAGTTAAAACTATTTTCATATGAATTTCAATATGAAAAAAATCAAAATTTTGAAAAAATCAAGACTACAAACAATTGAAATTTAAAAAAAAAGATTTTTTCATCAGCTTTAAAAAATAAATTTAGCGTATTTGAGTTCTCGAAAACTTTATATTTCCTTATTAAGTACCCCGATTTGCCCCTCCCGCCCCTATAACACCAGAGATTTTTTTTTTTTATGTAAATTTATATTTTTTTTCAAATTTCGAAATTTTATCATACGGACAAAAACAATTGGTGCATGAAACTAGTTTTTTATCCTATTAATTCCACAGGAAAATCCTGTTGCTACAACAGGTCAGCGTCATGTTGCAGCATCTATTTTTTTTTCTGTGAACATATCAAACGAACTTTTTTTGGAGACGGAATATTCCATAAAAATTCAGAGCCTTGTGTACTGACTGGCTTTTTAGTAATAATAGACTTTCCGAAATTCAATGAAAAAGACTTCCGATTTTTATGCGGAGATTCATCTTTCAAATCAGGTGAAGCGGACATGCTGAACCGACTAGATGGTGATTTCATAATTTTATGAGAAGAAACCTTCGTTGGAATTGAAAAACAATCCTCATTGCATTCTGAATAGAATGACGTATTGCGTGGCTGATCAGTCTTATTGCTCTTTGAAGTAGAGAACTCCGCCAGGTTTGGTGAAGGGAATACCTCAGTATTTTTTTTACTAGAAAGTTGGCTGGGCTAAAAAAGTGAGGTTTTTTCGAATGTATGAGTAGCCTTGATGAATTCGTTACCTGGTTTGTCTGATTAGTCCGATTGTCTCGTATGGTTGTGAGCTGATTTTTTTTTTAAATATTCCAGGATTTTTTCAACCAATGTAACTCCTTGTGCAAGATCTTCAAACCGAAAATATATTTAGATTAGCAAGTTAACTTATAAACAACACTGAACAATTATTTTTTTGGTTATATAAGGCGAGCTTAAAAAATTAATTATAAAAAGTTTGTAAAAATTTGATATTAAATTTTTAATCTAAGTAGTTTATTATTCAGATTCTAATCAAAAAACTCAAATAGTATTTTAATACTTTTTCTTATAATCACGTTTTGTTTTTTTTTTGTTTGTTTATTTTTTTTTTAACTGAAAGACAAGCTAATCCATACAGTAGTGCAGTAAGTCTTATCAATACAAAAGTGAGGAAAAAAATTTTTTTCGGTGGATTAATAATTATTAACCACTGAAATGCTATTTCATCTATATGCCAATAAAAAGTAAGCAGCCAAAACTTTATGCAAGACTCAATGGACGCGTAAGGATAATTTTTTTGTATATGACAGCTAATTAACTTTTTAAAAATAGTGTAAATGTTATAAACACGTTGATAATAAAAAAAAAAAAAAAAAAAAAAAAACAGTAAATCTATAATCTAGAAACTTTTGGATCGGATCTAATAAAGTTTTACTTTAAAAACAAATAATGCCAAACCTGCTTAATAACGAACAATAATTTATATAAAAAATGACACAAGTTAATTAAATATTCATCATTAAATCAAAAGGATAATTCATTAGTACAACTACATTATATCGATGTTATAAAAATTTTACCTTGTGGTAAAGATTTGCAAAGAGGGCATTCTAATGGTTGATTTTTATTCTTCAGTTCACTCTTAATAATAACCTGAGTAGATAGGCAGGTAAGGTTCTGGATCAGTTGGGGCAAGATTGACATGATCTTTTGTACCGGCGGACGGTAAGTTAACGATTGATAGCGTGTCGACTGTTGGTGTGGTTATCTGGGGCCTTTTTGACATCATTTTGATGATAATTGACGTTATTTGGCAGTCTTTTTACCGTCTGAGCTCATTTTTGAGCTTATCTAGGACGCTTTTGAGGTCGTGTCCGCCAATTTGAGCTCGTGTTATGATAGATGGCGCCTTTTGTATATTTTGAGTGGGAATTTTGAAAAAAATATATACAATTTTAAATAATGTACAATTTATGTAAAATTATGTACAATTTCATTAATGACTAGAATGAGTTCTCGGAATGCCTATCAGGTTACAGGTTCTGGCATCATGTTTGTGCTTAACCCCAGAGCTGACACTAGCGTTGCCTACTCTGATTAATGCAATATGTACACGTAAATGTATGATTTGAAGTTTTATATATTGAAACTGAGGTATGTAAGGTACATGCGAGAACCATGCAAGAGCATGCCATCTAGTGGCATAGTTTCTCTCCCCTCTTTTTTGCTGATGTTGACGTCATCCGACAAGTCTGAACTGGTTTTTTCTAACTGCGTAGTAACATTTTTCAACTGCGCAGTAGAATGTTCTAGATGATGACGTCATCTGACAAGTCTAAACTTGTTTTCGGCCAAGAGTGGGGATACTGAGCTGAGCGCTGAGCTCGAGAGCTCACAGCAGTCGGTCTACATCGAGAAACGTTTCAGTTAACAGCCTGTACTAATGGATAAGTTCAGTGAAAGTGAAAGAATTTTTCTCCACCATAACCGGCCATACACTGATAACCTGGATGATATTATTGAATCGTTATTTGGTGACGTGCCTCTTGAGGAAATTGGTACATTCGTTAACGATATAATCGCGTTTGCAAAAAATATTTAAATTATTGAAAGTGCGCGAGAAGTATCGTGTCCAGGCTGTGCCGAAAAAAGAAAGTTGGCAAAGAATCTATATGAAATTATTGAAAAAACGGAAAAACTGCAATTACGCATGCTCGGAAAGTCATAAAAATGGCTCGCCAAGGTTCAAGGTATGTAAAGATTTATTATATGTTTCATTAATTCAGCTGTAAATATTTATTTAATTATTGATTTTTTTATAGACTTCACATATGCACGGATGAGTGTAACCACGAGGCCCAAATTGAGTTCGAAGACATAAGCGAAGAAAGTGATATTTTTGAGGACGACGACGCTATTCCAAATTCCTATTATTCTAGAAACGCAAATGAGGAAAAAACAAAGAATTAGCTATTCGACGGCAAGAAATTGATTTAAAAATTTCTCATTGGAAAGAATTATTGTTAAACTTTAAAGATCGCAAAGATTACGAACAAGCGTGTCATGAAATCTCATTTATATTAACTAAGTTATTGTTTAGAGCAAACAAACAGTGATAATGGACTTAATAATTGATTTTGTAGGTTTCGAGATGCCTGATGGCAGATTTGTGATAAAAGAACTTTGTGCTACTGATACTTATGATAAAGTGGGTACATATGGACTTGCGCAATGTGAACATTGGTTCTTTGAACCACCTTTGGATCAAGTTGATGTTACTGTAATGCAGAAAAGTGTTGATCACTACAAGCATCACCATTCAATATCATGGATAGCCGGTTTGCCACCATATGAATTATTGAAAGAAATTCTTGAAATTATGGTCAAACATACACGATACTTTTACGTACAAGGTGAACAGAAGAAGAAATGACTTGAAGATGTAATTGACCCAGCTGTACCAATTATCGATTTAGAAAAAATAGAATTTTTCTCACTCTATCAAAAGAACTATTTGTTGAAATATCAATGTCCATATTATGCTTATCACTTAAAGAAATTGGATACTTCATGTGCATTTCAAAATGTCCAAGAGTTCAAGAGATGGTTCTGGCATTTTTATGGAATTCAACCATCCTACGAGAAGTCAGTTCAGATCTTCAATCAGTTGAGGAATTTACTGTGTATGGATGATCGAGACATCGCATGCTTTGATGATACATTTATCCTTGAAAATGCAACTCAGCAGATCGATTTTGTTTGGCACAAACTACCAGAAGAATTAAAAAATAATGAAAAATTGATTGGCTATCAAAGGTGTCGGGATCATTATATTTTCCGTGATGATATTCCTGATAGCTTTGCATATCCATTTCGAAAAGATTGCTCTAACTGTATATTCTTAGGTTAAGAAAAAAAGACTATATTTTATGTAAGTACTAAATGTATATATGAGATTATGTAAAATAAAAAAAAATATTTAAGGTTATGTAAGACTGAAATGTCTCTTTTAGGTTAAGAATAATATCTATAATATATATAAAATTATGTGAAATAAAAAAAAAATATTTAAGGTTTAGAAAAATATTTTATTGTATTTGAGGTTATGAGAAATATTCAAGGTTATGTATAACTTAAATCTATTTTTTAGGTTATAAGTAATAAAAACAATATATATCAATATAATAAAAGTTTATTCATTTATAAATGTAAGTTTTTTAATTAATACAGGTTCAATAATTATATTTAATTTATTAATTCTTTGTTTAGATCGTTCTCGATCCCTTGCTGCTTGTTCCCATTCGCCTCTTCTTGCTTGCTCGTGTGCAAATCTCCAAACATACATGTAATGTATGGTTGGCGTTGGATTAAATTTAACAGTCTTCATAGTTTTCGTACGATACTGCTTATAGGATTATATTCGACTATGCGATCATGTATAACAAGACAATAAGCTGATGTCTGCGCAGGAAATTGATTTGTAGATTCAAATTCCAGACGAATGTCCACTGGTCCAGATTTTATCGATTAGTTTTGTTTCGAGCAATCGAAAGCGTACAGTGGTGCTTGTTCCAAAAATTTCTTCTTCGTTAGCAGTGGCTCAGGTTCTTTGTTGTAGTATGAAATTTGAAAATTTATATACATGTCATACAACAGAGCATATTGATTGTTTGCAATGTTGAAGTTCAAATTCCCATAAGGATAACTCTGAGAGTTTAAAAATAATTTTATATCTCTAATGCTGCAGTGATCAAACACGCTTGCATTTTTAGTTGCATCATTTTTTCTTGCTGTTTGAAATCCAAGGATTACAAAACGTGGTTTCTCGAGCTGTGTAGATGTTTTGACTGCCCAAATGTGCTTCGAAGTATTCGGTAATAGTGGATACTCATACAGCTCCCAAGCAAGGAAACTAATTGAGATAGCTGGATCACTCGCGATATAATTCAAAGCTTCAATCTTTTGTTTATCAGCCATAGTCACATATGGTACAATCCACTCGATTTTTTGCAGCGTAATTTTAACAGCTTCAGCATTAGCTCTAGCAGCAGGTGTGGCCACAATGTATGCATTCAAATCAGAATTTGATCTTATTAAAATCAATTCATGTTTTGCATTGATGACAATTTTATGGTAGTCTTCAGCAAAGCCAAGCAGGAGACTCAATGGTATAGATATATCAAAGTAGCCATTGTCATTGTGTAATTTGTTGACAGCTTCATCCACAATCCAGCCTGAATTTTCAAGTGTATTTTGTTGAGCTGGACTCAGTGATGTGTATCCTTTCATGAAACTTGTGATGCTGACATTTTTGTTACGATCAATCTGAACACCATTGAGTTCGTAGCGTATTTCTTCAAACATATGACAAACTGTCATGTTGACCATGTGAGTAGTTGCACTTACAGCTGTACCATCAGGCTTGGTGAATTTTCCGTACACATGTAATGTACTTTTACTTGGAAGTAGACACAAATCTTGATGTTGAACTGCAATTCTTATTTCATCGCTGTTGTTGAATGTCAATGAAGCATACGGGAGATAAGCATGAGCTTCATAGTGTGCAATTGACTCATCAAAAATGATTTGTCGTTGAATATTTAAGATTGCCGCTGCCATGGTCGTGTACACGTCAAACAACAAAAATAAATTTTTATTTTCTTAATTTTTCACGTAATTTTAGTCCTAGGCTCTGCAGAAACTGAGCGTTCTAATGTGTTAACACCTTGTGAGGTACTCGTTGACTGATGTTGCTCGACCTTGTTACTGTCGTTTTATACCCAGCACCACTTTTTGTCTCATACACGATACTGATTATTTTATAGACTTTATATGCAGTCTTATGGTTATCGTCTCACCTCTGAAATTAGCCAGTTTTCCGTCTTGATCGACAATTCTCAGTCTGAGATTTTGTATTGCTTGTACGGCGATCGGTAGATAAATGACGTAAGATGGTAATTCAACAATCTTATATTCTGGTAGTACACTTGGAAAAAATTCATGAATAGTGTGAACTTTGTGCTCATTTATGTAAGCGCCTGATGTGATGTTGCACCCAACCCTCAGAGCATTGAGTTTTAATATCTTCACTGGTAAATCTGATGAGTGAGTTTTATGTGGTGTCAGCTTTCGGTTTGTAAATCCTAGTAGTCTACCAATAGAATCTTGGGATGTAAAATTTACAAATTGATCACATTTAATTTCACTTCTCAATTCATTATTATTGGCTCTTATGCTGATGCTGAGTCTTCGTAATTTCTTTTGAATATATTTTTCAATGTCATTGATCTCGTAACTTCCTGTAGGTATTGTCAAGACTCTCTCTTCAACAGTTTCATATTTTTCAGCTTCTATATTTTCACTCACTGAGTTATTTTCAGTTACTGAGACATTGTCATCAAACTTTGTTATTATTATGGCATTTCTTTTAACTGTTTTTTTCTTGACTAATTTTTTCTCGTCAATATTATTTGTATCAATTTTTTCGATATCAATATTATCCACAGGATAAGAGACATAGAATTTATTAGCACCAACATCAATATTGGGTATTGAGTTAAATGTTAATAACTCTACAAGTCCCAGAACATAACTTTTAGTTGGTGATACTTTTATTGGAGGGAAGTAGTTGGCCTCCAACACGGATGTGGATCCCGTCAGCGTTAATGTGAATGACTCAGCCATGACTGATGTGTTGTACACAGATTCACATCAATTTATAGTTGTCCAGTGAGAAATTTGAGACACAAATGTCCACATATAATTGTATCAAAATCTTGATATCTTTTGTGATTATATTTTACGCTACCAACATCGAGATATTCCATAAGATCTTGCGATGGTTGTAAATTACCAAAACTATCAAAATAAATAACTTTATCATTATTTTTCTTGTATGCAACCCAATGAGTACCAGGTCCAAGTTTATCATCAAGATTAATAATAGCTGATTCATTTTTTCTTGGTCCAGTTTCAGGTAAATCATTTCTCATAAAAACACCACGAAAGTATGGAATTTTTAGAGCTTTAACATATTTCAGTAAATCGATGTTTGTGAGTGCTCGATGTGGTAGCTCTACTTGTTTTTTGACTTGCATCCTCTGCCTGCTGGATATGGTCTCAAATATAAACCCATACCACGTCTGTAAGGCCTCAAATATAAACCTTTACCCATGGATATTTGTTCCATTTTTAAATTATGTCGTTTGCTCTTATCCAATCGATTTTTAGCAGCACTTGCATCATTTACAGCTTTTGCTATACCAGCTGCACCTCCAGCCAAAGCTCCTGTTGCACTCAGGCCAGCAAAAAGTGGTATTAAAAATGGTAGTACACCACCAACTTTAGATGGAACTGGTAAAATTCGTGGTAGTCGAATTTTTTTTTTTCCCACCAGATTTTTTAACTGCCTGACGAGCTCCTTTCAACGCTGTTTTGATTGGATCACCACCAGGAGTCATAGAATTTTTAGCAGCTGTGACAACTTCTCTTAGTACTACTTGTTTTTTTACACTAGTCTTTCTGTTGCCAGTCTTTCTCTTGCTAGTCTTTCTCTTGCCAGTCTTTCTTTTGCTAGACTTTCTCTTGCCAGCTGTTCTCTTCTTCAACCCTTACCGAATCTTTTTTTCATCTTCATGATTTTATTTACACTCCACGCAGCAGCTTTTTCACCAATACCAGCGTCTTTTGCTTGATAACGTTGCCACGCCTTCTCAGCAAGTATTTGATCAGCCTCGTGACGTGCCGCCAAATTTTCACGATTATATGAGTATGCGATATCGTGTTCTTTACATGCAGCATCCAGAGGATTAATTCCAGGATCTCCAAGAGCTAATCTCTTGGCTAGCTTTGTGCCTGGTCCACAGTACTGGTACCCAGGTATATGTAGTTCAAATGGTAGCTTATTGATTATACTGTTTACGAAACCTCTACCACTGGTCTCTACATGTCTGCTCTCCATAGTAGCAGCATCATGGCTGACTTAAAATGATATAAAACTTATAGCTGACTGAGTGAGTTGATAATGTAACCCCAAACTGACAACATGGAGTTTAAAAGTCAAGAGGTCAAGTTGCCAGTTATAAATTTCGATCAAATTGTTCACGGTACAGGAGTGAAAAAAGTTAAGAGACACGGAGCTTTATTACCAAACAATGTGCGTGCTATATTTTGTGGTCCATCAAATTGTGGAAAAACAAATGCTTTGCTGTCACTCATCATACACCCCAACGGCTTGAGATTTGATAATATTTATCTCTACTTAAAATCTCTAAATCAGCCGAAATATAAATTTTTAGAATCACTACTTAAACCTGTTGGAATATCAGGAAATGCGTGAGCTATGCAAAAGGAATTAAAAGGTTTTATTAATCACTGTGTTACTTTATTAAAAGGATAATAAACTATTACAAAAGAAATGTTTAAATGTATAACTGAATCTATAGCAAAGTATGAATGAATTTAATGTGACGTATTGAATGGTCGAGATCTTCCTTCAGACTAACTTGAGTGATGGTCATCGGGTCATCGGAAAAGGTCGCAGGTAACAAAATATTACCCTTACCCTCTCTGTGTTTCCTCTCAGGTCTGTGCGTTACCAGTCATTTTTCGTTGCTTATTTCAACACCCTTCCTCAACGATAACGACTGGGTCTAGGAGATTATTTTTTTGTCGTAGAGCAGCAAGTCTTTGTGCGTTTAGCGGCTTAGTGAGCATATCAGCCAACATATGTTCGGTTGGGCAATATTCAAAATCCATCACGTCGCAAGTTTTCAAGTTTTTCACGAAGTGGTATTTTGTATCGATATGCTTGGTCCTATTGCTAAATTTTGAGTTTGCAATATATTTTAAGCAGCTTTGATTGTCTTCATACACAACCGTCGCTTTGTGCTGTTCCTTTCCGAAGTCTTTTAATAAACGACGGATCCATAGGCCTTCTTGACAGGCTTCTGCCAGAGCTATGTATTCTGCTTCCATAGTTGAGAGCGATATGCTGTTTTGCTTTTTGCATCCCCAACTAATAATGCTTCCATTATATTTATAAATATGACCGCTGTTTGATTTTCGGTCGTCTTTATTTTGAGCCCAATCCGCATCTGAATAACCGTAAAGTTCTCTTTCTTTGTCCTTCACATTTCCAAGTTTAAGCATGAGACCTTTGGTCCCTTTCAGGTAACGAGCAACTCTCTTTGCCTCATTCCAGGTAGCCTCAGTAGGGTTTTTATTATACTGACTAAGTATGCAGACACTCGCTGTAATATCAGGCCTTGTATTTACTGATATGTATAATAAAGCCCCAATGAGTTGTTGATATTTTTCGCTGTCTTTCATTGGAACTTGCTCTTCAACCTTGTTGTAGCCCAAATCAAGTGGAATATTTGAATGCTTCGCATCTTGCAAGCCAAAGCGAATTAATATCTGGTCAATATAATTCCCTTGATGAATCCAAAAAATGCCATCGTTGTCCTTTACGATTTGCACTCCGAGATAGTGTCGTAGTTCTCCCAGATTTGATAGCGAAAAATGAACTTTCAATGCGTTCGCTGTCTCTTCAATTTGTGCCTTTTGAGCACTAGCAATAAGAAAGTCATCTACGTAGACGATGACGTATATAATATGTCCATCTTGCCTTTTTATATACAAACAAGGATCAGCTTCACTTTGCTGGAAATTGTTGTCCTTTAATACATCATCTAAACAATCGTTCCAGGCTTTAGCTGCTTGTTTTAATCCGTAGATGCTTCTATTAAGTTTACAAACCATCTCTTCTTGATCTTGAACTTCGTATCCCTCAGGTTGACGCATGTAAATGGACTCTTTTATTTGTCCATTTAAAAATGCTGTTTTTGCGTCATAATGGACGACCATCAGTTTATCTACTCCAGCTATTGTTAACAGCGTTCGAAAGGTTGCATGTCGCACCACAGGCGCGAAAACCTCATCATAATCTACTCCGTACTTTTGTGAAAACCCTCGGGCCACTAACCTGGCCTTATATTTGCTGATGTTCCCCTCTGAATCTCTTTTTGTCTTGAAGACCCATTTACAACTGATGACAGCTCTGTCTTTTGGTCTTTGAATTAATTCCCATGTATTATTTGATAACAGTGAATCCATCTCTTCATCCATGGCCCTTTTCCAATTTTCTTTATTTGTCCCAGCAAGTGCTTCACTTCTGCTCTTTGGATCTTCATAAAAATTAGTTGCAGTACAAGCATTTCCCATATACCTGTCTGGTGGTACACCCTTATTTTCTCTTTTGGACCTTCTCACATTATCAAGTGTCTCCTTTCCCGTTGTTCTTTTTCTACCTTTTTCTTTTTCTTCTTCTTCCTCTTCTTCACCACCACTGTTCCCTTCTTTCTCTAAGGTTTCGGTATTATCTTCTATATCGCTGTTGGTGTTTTCTGACTGTGTTTCTTCTATAGGTTTTGAGTCAATATAAATATGTGAATTATTGTATTCTGTAATCAAGTCGGAGAATATAACGTCTCTACTAATTTTGATTTTATTTGTATACTTATCAAGTAATCTGTAAGCCTTAGATTCTTCAGAATATCCTACAAATACCAGCTCTTGAGCTTTCTCGTCAAGTTTCTGTCGCTGTTGATTTGGAATATGCATAAATGCTTTGCATCCGAAAACTTGTAAGTTTTTTACGTTGGGTACTTCTTTATGCCATAACTCAAAAGGTGTTTTACTCACTGATCTTGAGGGTAATCTATTCTGCAAATAGTTTGCAGTGTTGACCGCTTCACCCCAGTACCTTTTCTCCATACCTGCATCGAATAGCATAGACCTTGCCATTTCCAATAATGTCCGGTTTTTTCTTTCCGCTACACCGTTCTGTTCCGGAGTGTAACTTGCTGTATATTGAACTTTGATACCTTCCTCCTTTAAATAATTTGTTAATTCTGAATCTATATATTCCCTTCCTCGATCGGAGCGAATAATCTTTGGTTTGATTCGGTATGTGGTTTTAACAAATTCAATAAACTCTTTTAGAAACTTCTTTGTTTCCAATTTTCGTTCCATTAGATAGATTTTTGTGAACCGGCTGTAATCATCTATTATAGTAAGTATGTATCGTTTACCTGCTGGAGTTTGTGTTTGCATCGGCCCGCATACGTCCGTGTGGATAAGATCTAGTATCTCACTCGACTTATGTGTTGTCTCTTTTGGAAAAGGTTTCCTTGTCATTTTTCCTTTTATGCAATGGTCACATACCTCTCGGATACCACAGTCGACGACCTTTATACCTGCAGCTAAGCCCTTTTTCTCTAAGTCTTTAATTGCTGTTGCTTCACGATGTCCAAAACGTCTGTGCCATGTGTGTTGACATAATGGACCGTGTATATTTTTTATTGCTGCGCAAGCACGATGTTCCGTTTCCAATATGTATAAACCCGATATCTGTTTGGCTGTTGCCACGACTGTATTGCCACTAAGAATATTGCATTTATTTCCCACGAATTTCAATTTATGACCTTTTTCTGTTAATCCCTTTACGGACAATAGGTTTGTTTCTAAGCTTGGTACAAATAGTACCTTTTCTACTTTTACCGTTCGTACTTTATTGGTACTATCCATAAACTTTATGATTCCCGAACCAACTCCTTTTACTTCAGTGAGATCGCCGTTCGCAAGACGTACCTTATCTCTTATTGCTGGGTTAAAATTCGTGAAAAAATCTCGCCTGTTAGCCATGTGGCTTGTTGCCCCTGAGTCTATAATCCAGATGTCCTTTTGTTCCTTATAACTCGGCAGATTGTAACAAAAAATTGGTTGCTCAGAGATCTTAGGATTTTTTCGTACCATAAAACAGAAATCGTCGCCAGATTTTTCGTATTTAACTTTATGAGCCCTTTCTTGGTTAGCCTTGAAAGATAGGTACTTTCGACATTCCCTTTTATAATGACCTGGAAGTTTACAAAAATAACATTCCTTTTTCTTTTGTGCACCTTTATTAAAATTTCCGTTATTTTTTGTCGATTTGTTATATTGAGATGCCTTCATTACTGCTTCACTAGATTCGTTATTTCTATTAATGCCTTGACGACGTTTATAGTCATCTAATAATTTTTCTTTAACGAACTTCACTGTAAGCTCCTTTTCATCTCTCACTTCCAATGCTGTAATCAAATTATCATATTGATCTGGTAAACTGGTCAACATAAGTGATACCATCATATCCTCCTCTAGCGGTTTTCCCATAGCACTTAGTTGCTCGAAAAGTCCTAATATGTAATTGATGTGATTTTCCATATCACCACCATCCTCGAGACTAAGCCTACATATTTTCTTTAAAGCAAATACCTTGCTTGTCAAGCTAGGCTTTTGATGATAACTTTCCAGTAATTGCCAAGCCTCAAGTGCACTTTTTGCTGGTCGAATATGAAGAAGTTGATTATCTTCGACCAGGAGTCCGATAATTGCACGAGCTTGCTGATCCCGTCTCGTCCATTTATCATCCGGTTTCTCCGGACATGCTTCTGAAATCACGTCCCACAATCCTTCAGCTATGAATAAAAATTCGGCCTTTTGCTTCCAAGTTTGGTAATTATAACTGTTTAATTTTTCTACTGAGAAACCGTTACGAACCACGAGTCCTGCCATTTTTTTTTTTTCTTACACTTTACACAAAAAAAAACACTTCTGTCCCCTTTTTCACAATTAATAAAACTATAACTTATATTGTCTTTACACTATTTGTCTTTAACGCGTTCACAATCACTTTTGCATAGACTACTGGGCCCATAACCTGTTGGAATATCAGGAAATGCGTGAGCTATGCAAAAGGAATTAAAAGGTTTTATTAATCACTGTGTTACTTTATTAAAAGGATAATAAACTATTACAAAAGAAATGTTTAAATGTATAACTGAATCTATAGCAAAGTATGAATGAATTTAATGTGACGTATTGAATGGTCGAGATCTTCCTTCAGACTAACTTGAGTGATGGTCATCGGGTCATCGGAAAAGGTCGCAGGTAACAAAATATTACCCTTACCCTCTCTGTGTTTCCTCTCAGGTCTGTGCGTTACCAGTCATTTTTCGTTGCTTATTTCAACAAAACCAATAGAAGGTATTGAATTTTTTACATTCAACGAACATGAAGAAGTACTGAAACCTGAAGATGCAAAACCAAACTCATTGATGATATTTGATGATGTCGCTTGTGAAAAACAAGATCATATCAGAGCATACTGTTGTATGGGTCGACATAAAGATGTTGATAGTTTTTATCTCTTTCAGACTTATACACGTATCCCTAAACATTTGATACCCGACAATACAAATTTTATAGTTCTCTTCCGTCAAGATTAGATGAAACATGTGTACGATGATCATGTAAATACTGACATGTCATACAATTTATTTAAAGACTTGTGTATAGCTTGTTGGAATGATGATGGTAAATATGGTTTTGTAGTGATTGACAAAGACAGTGAGCTAAATAGTGGAAGATATAGAAAAGGATTTGAATATTTTATTAGTATAAATTAACTTGTACTTGATGAATAGCAATCAGAGATTAAGTGAACTCTAGAGCATCAACATGAAGACTGAGAAACTTTCAAAGCAACGAGATGTCTTACATCAGATATCTCAGGCTAGTGATGCTTCCCGACGGAAGCATAGAATGCTCAAGTTGGGTAAAGACACAACTGAGAAAGCGATGAGTGAAATGTTTAAGCCTATTGTTACACCTCTACAGAGTCTAGTCGAGTCATCAAAACAAACAATCAAACAAGAAGTCAAAGAAGAAGTTAAAAAAAATAATTTAACAGTGAATAATGATACAGAACTTGATGATGATGATGATGATGATGCAAGTAATTATAATAGTATTATCTCTGAAAATAGAAGCAGAACTCTGGAAGAAACACAAATATCTCCTGCTGCATCAAGGACCCCTGTTAAGCCAGTTAGCAGTGAAATAAAGTCTTATTTAAATAAAGTGTATAAAAAAAGTAAAGATATTGATATGAAATATGGTGTTAGTCGACGTTACAATGATTTTTATGTTGGTGATTCTGAAATAACTTTTGATGATACTGTAATTAATATAAAAAATAAAAATTACTCAGTGACTCCTGGTTTATTGGAATTATTATTTAAAAAATCTCCGGATAATTCGAAAGTTACACAGAGTGATAAAAATAAATATCTCGAAATTATAAAGATGACAAATGCTCATAGAAAAAATTATAAGCCAGATGGTAGTTTTTATGAAGACTCGACAATCAAGTATAATAATTATATTGCTGATTTTCTTGCTAAAAATGCAAACTTATCAAGAGGTAAAAGATTAGCTGATTTTATGATTGCCAAAAAGAAAAAAGCACGTATGGA
The DNA here is from genome assembly GCA_964016945.1 of Microplitis deprimator. NCBI lineage: Eukaryota > Metazoa > Arthropoda > Insecta > Hymenoptera > Braconidae > Microplitis > Microplitis deprimator. Next base: position 3,013,601 of record OZ024713.1, read on the forward strand.
TTATGTCTACTGGGATGATCCAAATAAGCTAGTCGACCGTCTTCGTTTACTAATGGCATCTCAAGCAGCTGGAAATCCAAGTCACACCAATGAAATCATATTAATTATCGAAGAGCTACGAGAAGCAGGAATTATTTATTAACAACCACTGCATCAAATTTATGTCATTTACTCGCGGACTGTTGAAGTAAAAAGAGCAAAAAATGAGTATCGATATTTTTGGACGGTCACTACCAACTGGTGCTGCAATCAGTGGACCACCAGGACCACCTGGACGAGAATTTCAAATAACTGTTGATGGACAGTATGATGTTGAGAGCAAGAGACTGTGTCATGTTGGTAAACCAGCTGAAGACAGTGATGCAGCAACTGTAAAATTTACACATGATCTTGTACACAAAGAGCTGTCGCTATTGTATAATAGTATGAAGAATGATCAGTCAGAGATCATTTCACACTTGCACTCTCAAGTGGTAACAATGGACTCTGCTGTTACAATTTTAAGAAAACAAAATCAAGAATTAAAAAATATAATAAAACGTATAGTCACGAAAAGAATTAATTAGTAGAAATACACAGCGAATAAAAGAACTGGAAGCTAGAATTTTTGTTGACAATGGAAGACAAAAAATCAGTAATAACGTATGAGCTGCACAGACTAGCACGCAGAAATTACCAACGTCGTCATGTTGAAATACGAGCACTTGATGAAACTTGGCACTAAATGTCATAGATATTTTTTCAAAGTATGCTTGGGCTGTACCGATTAAAAGTAAAAGTGGCAGTGATGTCACTAGTGCAATGAAATCTATATTTCAACAAGGACGTGTACCAAAAAATCTGCATGTTGACCAAGGCAAAGAATTTTATAATAAAGAATATCAAGAACTTATGAAACGTAAAAACATCAACATGTACTCCACATTCAGCAACTTGAAGGCATCAATATGTGAACTTTTTAATCGAACACTTAAGACTAACATGTGGCGTCAATTCACCGCTCGTGGAAATTATAAGTGGATTAATATATTGGAAGATTTAGTACACAAATATAATACTAGAAAACATCGTACTATTCAACTGGAACCTATTGATGTAACTGCTAAAAATGAAAAGCAGATATTTGAAAAAATATACAAACCTCTTCAAGCTCAGCGACAAGCACGAAAAAATAAATTCAAAGTTGGAGACAAAGTTCGAATCAGCAAGTACAAACATGTGTTTGAAAAAGGCTACAAACCCAACTGGAACACTGAAATTTTTACAATCAAGACAGTGCAGAATACAAATCCAACAAGATACAAACTTGTAGACTATCAGGATAAGCCAATTGAAGGTGGATTTTATGTTGAAGAACTCAGCAAAGTCAAGCATCCAGATATCTATCTAATTGAAAAAATTATAAAGAAACGAGGGAATAAATTATATGTAAAGTGGCTCGGCTTCGACAGCTCACACAACACCTGGATTAATAAATCAGTCCTGTAAAACTTATATTGTATTGTAATGAATAAAAACAAATTTTTTAATTGTATATACATTTTTTTTTTATTTTCAAACCTTAAAACTAAGTTTACAAAAAAACTTAAAAATAATATTTACATTTTTTATTTAGTTAAGTTCTCTTTTATTTTCAAACCTTAAAACTAATTTACATAAGTTCTCTTTTTTTTAATTTACATAAGTTTTTTTTTTTTTTTTAACATTATAACTATTTACATAAGTTTTCTTTTTTTAATTATTATCTCATCATCATCATCATCATAATCATCATCTACAATCATTTTTATATTTTTATAACCCCATGGTAGGGTGTCGTGGCTGCCATCAATGAGCTGGCGCTTATCATCAGCCCAGCTCAATGCAATTTTATTTTGCATCATTGTCTTTACATTATGTTTGTTTGATTTTATTAAATATTGTTTTTTTGTTAAAGTCACATGATTTTCAAGACATTGCATAAAATCATCAAACGTGATTGTTCTCAAAGTAGGACCCTTGACTCCCTTTGCTCGTTTTTTAGCTTTTTCAATCTTATAAGTCTTAAATGCATATAATTTCGCCCTGAGTCCAGTGAATTCAGTCATGATTTCACCATTATTTCCATCCTTCATCAGACCCAGGACTTTTTTATTAGCTAATGGCATATTATATACATTATCAACGGGGTAGTCAGAGGTGTCGAACTTTGAGATATCACGTTTGATGATTTTATAGATATCTGGTACAGTAAAATGATAGATGAGACTGTTTGTGTCTGTGTACATTAATTTCGACTCATCATTTTCAAAATTCTTTTTCACATAATTATAATAAAAATCGTAAATAAATGTTTTAGATAAATCTAAAATACAAAAGCCTACGTAAATAGGTTTATTGAAACAGACTTTAACTTTTCTTATCTCAATAATTACCATATCTTTATCAAACATGGTAAGACTATGGAAATTTGGCTTACATATAATTTCTTTGACTCCATATCTACCCTCCCATTCAGTTTTTAATTGTACATCTTTGTGCTTTCTTACATTTTCAATAGACTTACCAAATACAGCGTTGTTCATTAGTTTATAAAAATTTTTTTCAATCTCATTTTTTGCTAATTTTCTACAGTCAGTGTTTTTATCAATATATGATTTTAGCCAAGGTGATTGTTTAAACTGTAATACTCTGTGGATTTTTGTTAATTTTAATCCTAACTCTAAACATTGTTTTAAATTTTTATAATGTATTATATAATTATTTTTATCATACAAAGTAGTTGATAATTTCGAGCGCTTGAATCCAGGTGGTACAAAGTGTTCTGGGCACAGCGGTAAATCTTTATGGAATTTATGTAACTCCTCAGGATACTCTAAGTCGACTTCTAATATATATCCTGCACTATCATTATCATTTAAAAATTTATTTACATCATCATCAACATTTTCAACCCACTCAAATGAAACCGTCGGCAGTGGCACGCTCATAGCTGCACCATACAAGTTATTTACATCATAGTACATTAAATAGGATTCAGCTTTGCTTGGATCAAAGTCTTCACCCATGTACCGATTGTTTGCAGCAGCATAACGGTTTGTACACTGAGATACTCCACCTCTGATACCTTTCTCGATAAAAAGTACCATTTCAGGATCAGTAAGAAGCTGAAGTCCCACACCAGTGTATTTTAGCATAGCATCATTAGACAGACCAGGAGCACTATAGTAGTGTAGTGGATCAAGATTATAAGTTTTGAAGCAGCTACGTCTAAAATTTTCAAACACATCTGCTAGAAGAAGTACATCAGTTTTAAGATATAAATCTGAGTACTCTCCTAGTGTGTTGATGTTGAATTTGTTCCAGACTAGCTGAGCAAAGAAATAATCTTCATCAGAGACACTTTCATTTGTTAGTTTTGAGAAGAATAATACTTGATCAGGTAATCGTTTGTCATTAAGTTTATCAATGCTTGAAATATATTCATATGGAAATGTAACTTTGCGTGTAACTAATTTAGATTGATCAGGATCAGGATAATCAAGTTTCGTTATAAGCTTTTCATCATCACCAAGATATGGAGCTAATTTTTCAAGGCTTGATGCCATAAATCTGAATGAGTCTATGAAGCGTAATGACACTGAAGTATTTTCTATTGATTTTGTAAAAGATATATATTTTTCTTTATTAATTGGTAGTAAAGTTACATCACCTTTAATTAATGTATTAGGAGTACAAATAAGTTTTCGACGTTTTATTGTAGATGGCGCGGCACAGAGTTTCGGTTAGCTTTCGCAAATGATACCCGGCTTAAAAAATAGTTTGGACATTCAAGAACAACATAACCTATTAATATCATTGATTTTATATTGGTAAAATATAATTTTTATAAGTTCAAAATGTCAAAATTTGAGCCAAGTGAGCGTCATTTGCGGGAAATATTAGTTTACTTCTTTAATTTAAAGAAATCTGCTGCTGAGGCGCATCAATTGCTCGTAGAAGCATATGGTGAGGGTGCTTTGAGTGAGAGAACATGTCGAGAGTGGTTTCAAAAGTTTAAAAACGGTGATTTCGACGTAGAAGACAAAGATCGCAGTGGAAGGCCAAAAATTTACGAGGATGCAGAATTGGAGGGATTATTGGAGGAAGATTCATCTCAAACACAAAAAGAACTTGCTCTAACATTAGAAGTCACTCAGCAAGCAGTCTCACATCGTTTAAAATCATTAGGAATGATTCATAAACAAGGAAATTGGGTTCCGTACGAATGAAAGCCGAGAGATATTGAACGCCGATTATGCTTAAGTGAAATGCTGCTAGCTAGACATAAAAAAAAAGGTTTTTTACATCGTATCATAACTGGTGATGAGAAGTGAATACATTATGACAATCCAAAAAGAAGAAAATCATAGGGATTACCTGGCCACGCGTCAACATCAACAGCAAAACCGAATATTCACGGAAAAAAACTTATGCTGTGTATTTGGTGGTATCAGCTAGGTGTAGTGTATTATGAGTTGCTTAATCCGAGCGAAACAATTACTGGAGCCCTCTATCGAACACAATTGATGAGATTGAGCCGAGCTCTGAAGGAAAAACGCCCTCAATACTATTCTAGACACGAAAAAATTATTCTTCTGCATGATAATGCTTGTCCACATGTTGCGGCTCCCGTGAAAAAGTACTTGGAAACACTTGATTGGGAAGTGTTACCCCACCCGCCGTATTCACCAGACACTGCACCGTCCGATTATCACCTGTTCCGGTCCATGGCACATGCTCTGACGGCGCAGCAGTTCACATCTTATGAGGATACAAAAAATTGGGTTGATTCGTGGATAGCCTCAAAAGACAAGGAGTTCTTCAGACGTGGGATTCGAATGCTGCCTGAGAGATGGGAAAAAGTGGTTGCTAGTGATGGGCAGTATTTTAAATAAATTTATATCACCGTTCTTCTATAATAAATATTTAATTTGTGTTAAAAAACGGCGGACACTTATTTATTACCCTAATAGCTAGACTTTTAATTAAAAAATGTGAATCATGGCCAGATAAATTGTAAAATACTATGGGAATTACATGTGACTTGGGATAATTGAAATTACAAGATATATGAGCTGGGCCGCGATAATTACCAGTGAAATGACAATGATCATAACACTTATCTGTATTTGTTGTAACTATTTTTTCGCAAATATGACAAACAGTTGCCTGATCATGTGTCTCTTGCTGTTGTTCAGTAAGCGGCTTCATTGGTATGGGATTTTTTAAATATCCTTCATACTCGATAGCTAATTTTTATAACTTTAAAATAAACCAATCAATACAAAATTTTGAACGATTTAATTCAAATTTAGATAATTTATTATCATAACTGCAGTGCTGATAAAATGCTACACTGTGTGGAATATGCTTTTGAGTTTCATCATCTCCTTGAATTTTTTGTAGTGTACATTCCAAGTCCGCATATACAACAAACGGTACTGTGTCTTTATATCGATAGTTTTTGAATTTTAAAATTTCATCTTTTTCCTTTGGAAATGTCATATGGACTTTTTTCATTTTAAAACAATCAGCTATGTGATTTTCATACGAATAATCATTTCTAAAATGATTCAAGCATCTATCACAAAAAAATAATTTGCAGGTTGACTTGGAAATTTGAGATCAAACTAGTCGTGAAATATCTTTGATCAAAGCAAAGTGAAATTTAGGTTGAAAATTTTTAATATCAAAATCTGATTCATTTAATTTAATATTCTGCTGTAATATTAAGAGATGAATAATTTTTTTATCAGACTTTATGAGTTTACTTAGATATAAAGGAATTATTGTACTTTTATTGGATTCTTTATTGCAAAATTCTGACTCGATACCGTAGACATTAATTGGTAAATTATTTAATCTTTCAAATTCCGGGATATCATTTAAAGTGATTGGAAATTTTATACCTTTATACTTTAATATAGAGCTGAAGTGAGGATATGATGTTTTTCTCGCAGGATCAATATTAGCTGGATGTAATGCTGCTCCAATGCTCCAGAGAAAACAGTGTTTATCAAAATTTTGAATATTTAATACTGCTTTTTTTGCCTGGATGTCCTTGGGTAGTTCCACAAACGTTGAATCTCCAGCTTGAAGAGGTGCATATCTTGACATTGTAATTATCAAATTGTGAATTTCAGTTAAACTCCAACCAGAATCCATTTGATTAAATTCCTCTACTTTCTTCAATAATTTATCGTTGACATGATCCTAATACCAAGTAGCAAGAGATGTTGCGGGTAAAATGTCTGGACTCTTTGTGTTGAATGACTTTGTTTCTTCAATCACATTTTCAGCTTTTACATTTCGAAATTTGCAAATCAATTCAACATTTACTTCAAGCCCAGCAAAATCTCTGAGCATATTCTCAACTTTTTCAGTTATAAGATCTTGAGCATCATCAAGAAAAGCACGAAAATCAGTATGAGCTTGATTCACCACGCATCCTAATCTAATATTATTAGAAAATGCGTTTTCAAGATCTTGATACTTGATGAGACGTCGGTTTGCACGCAAGTCACCACCAGTTACTTCTCCACTCAATTGTGCAAATTGATCTGCATACCAGTACAAAAGTACAATATTTGCTCGTACACTTCTTCTGACTTAAACATTTATTTGCGGATCTAGCAAGATCTCGTTGAAGTAATTAATTGTATCAGCGCACGTTTGATAACACTTTTGACAATGTTCATTAGCTAATGGCTGATCATGTAAATCATTAAATGATTTAATTATTGAATCTACTAGACGCTGAAGCGCCACAATAAAATCTATTTGTGCCATTTTTCAAAAGTTCACTTAAAATTATTATTCACAGTTCAACACTAGTCACTGTTTATATTTACACTTGAAATTGTTTATCACTAGTATTGTTTATATATAAATTAATTAGTTTAGTGAAAAAAATTTTTTAAAAACACCAAGATTATTCATTTAAAAATTTATCACTAAAACACTTAAACTATTTATATATTGTTCAAATAACTACTTAGAAATTGTTTATCACTACACTAGGATTCTATCTATGAATTAATGAATTTTGAAAAAATCACTACGATTGTTCATTTAAAAATTTGTCACTAAAATTATTTATATATTGTTTAAATAATCACTTAAAAAATTGTTTATATACATTGTTCAAATAATCACTTGAAAAGTTGTTTATTAAAAATTTTTTTGTTATAAAAAAATTTTTAGAAAAAAATTTTAAAACGCACACACGAAGAACTTTGAATCGTTGGAGATATTTTGAGCAGAGATTCATACTTCATTGAGTGAACTCGTACTTCTTTTTTGTGAAGTATGCTCTCGCATGGTGTTTTTATAGGTGGGGGATGACTCATCAATTGCGCAGTAGAAAGTTTCTAATTCTTAAAAGCACCAACCTTATAAAATAAAATCACCAGAAACTTGAAAAAATCCCCTCTTAAATGACAATAATTCCCTAGAAACGAACAGAATTCCCTAGATTGCATCGACATAACCTAAGATCTAGATGGCGCGATGGAAAGTTTGACGTCATCTATTGCGCAGTTAAAAATTTAACTAGATGAGTCATGATCTAAAAATAGAATCGAGTGAGTCATCATCTAAAAATAAACTCTCTGGAACATTCTACTGCGCAGTTAAAATAACATTGGAAAGTTTTTTCTCGGAACTGGATGAGTCATCATCTAAAAATAAACATTCTACTACGCAGTTAAAAAAGAACAAAGGAAAGAACAAGTTCAGACCTGTTAGATGTTGTCATCATATTAAATAAATATTCTTGAAAATTCAACTGCGCAGCTAGAAATAAATATTTTCTACGCAGTTAAAAAAGAACAAAGGAATTGTTTAAGCCAATCAAATAAATCAAAAAATAGAGTGGTGGTGGGGATAATAAAGAAATAGTTGAGCTGAATTTTTTAATACTTCAGTTCATTGTTGACTGTTGCCGAGATACAAGCTATAAAAATGGAAATGATACTGGATGTACAGGGATTCAGAGGTCCCGATAATCAGTTTATCGTGAAAGAACTTGCTACAATTACAATTCAACATGTAATTGATGATGTTAAAGAGTTATCATGTACATTATTCAAGCCACCTTATCACTGGAAATCATTATCACATCAATATCAACGTCTAAATATTTGGGTAACACATTTTTATCATGGAATTAACTGGAATGCTGGAAATACATCATATTATAATCTCAATGACGTAATTAATTATGTAACACGTTATTATAAATATATTTACGTGAAGGGTTATAAAAAAAAGTTATGGATAAAAGATTTAATTGAACACGAGGAAATTGTAATTGATTTAAATGACTTTAAATGTCCCGCGCTAAAAAATTTAAAATTATTCAACAATGATTTTTGTAAATATCATTGCCAATTATATAATAATAATAATAATCATTATTCATGTGCACTTGAAAATGTAAAAATGTTAAAAGATTGGTTTATAAACACTCAATAAAAACTTTAATTCGAATTAATAATATTTGAATTTTTTATTTTTTAACCTTTAATAAAATTAATAGATTAAGTTAATTATAATTTATAGAAATAAGTGATAAATAAAAAATAATTAGTTTAATTTTCGATATATTTTTAAGTTTGAGATAAAAAAATATTTGTCAGGTATGTATAATTTTTGAATTTTAAATTTTTACCGCCAAGAGTATAATTTTTTATTAATATTTTTTAAATATGATGCTTAATTTTTAATATAAATTTTTAAGTTTTTTTCAAACAAATTGTTTAATTGACTTGAATAAAAAATATTTGTCAGGTATGTATAATTATTAGATTTGCAATTTTTACTTTCATAAGTTTAATTTATTCAAATTTAAAAATTTTACCGCCATTATCGATCACTAGTATTGATGTGTGATATTAGTCTATCTCGGTAGAGGTCGCCTCGGTAGATATAACCCTTTTCCGCGCGTAAATTACAATTCATTTTTATTCTATATATAATTGATCGATTCTTAAAAATAATGCTCAATATTGCATCAGGATATGTATTCGATTGTATTTTTAATATAATGTGCATCAAAAAATATTTACTGTCATGTTTACGTTATAACTTGCCGGTAACAATACAACTTTGTCATAGTGTAGTGGACGAATCAGGACTCAAGTTTTAGGCTTTATGCATTCTCATTGGTTGTCCAAACTAGACACAGACAATTATTTACTGAAGGAGATAAAAATCTCTCAACTTAAATCTCAAAAAAGTCTAGACACTTCTGATGCTAACCACGGATTTTTACATATGTTGTAAGTATCGTTTTTTATTAATTAACTATACTTCAATTATTAACTATCTTATTTTTTATCTATTGAATAATATGTATATATATGTATATATATGTGTGTTGTAGACTAGTTAGTTTCTTATATTTTATTAAATAATTTATAATATTAATCGGAAAAACCAACTTTTTAAGAGATACGTTACAAAGATATCATGATCTTATTGACGATTAATAAAAATATTTATATATTGCTTATGAGATTTGTGTAAGTAAAAGTGATTTATTTTTTACAGAATGAATTTTATAAAATAACAACAACCAATTTATCTCAACAACAATAAGGAACTTTTGTAATGACAAAATCAGTGTGAGTAGAAATTTTCATTCGTTTTAATTAAAAAACAAATGTACAATAATTTTTTTTTTCACAGGTTTCCTTAATAACACCGCTATATCCATTCATCATCAAAATCGCTCGAAGAGTCCATTTTTTTTTTTTTAAGGTAAAAAAATTAATTATTTATCAATATTTGCTTCTATATGTGTGTATTTTTGTTACAGTAAATTAATCATTTTTAAATATGGGGAACTGTCTAACTCATGAAATTATAATCCTCGAAGAGTGGTACTTGAATTTTTCATGCAACCAAATACTTGATGAAGTGAAACAACATATTAAAAAATTGCATAAAGAACATAAATCTATTTCTGGACCAGCAATAACAATTGGTGGGATAACAACCATTTTAAAAATACGTAGCGAAGAATTGTGCTGGTGGTTTTCAAGACGAGCAGATGAACACTTGAATGGGAAAAATTATTTTTTCTCCGGAAACCTGCTGATTGAAATGTTTCCAGAGTTTGAAGCTGAATATATAATTAATGAAACACGCAGAAAAATTCAAAAAATTTCAGATGATTATAATTATAATAACCAAGTTATTGTAGATCATGATCATGATGATGAGGGATATGTCAATGATTTAAGTTTTGACTATTCAGAAACAACTAGTCAGTTTCTTCGTTATGAAGCAATTATACCAAAATCTTGGCTACAAGTTCTAAATATAAATGATATTATTACTCAAGTATCCTCAGTAGTGAGACAGGGGGGGGGCACCCCCCCCCCCTGATAACACAGTATTCTACCTTACCGGCAGCCGCGGATACCCCCTGTCGGTAATTTACCATATCTGCGGCCGGTAATTTGTACATATCTGAGGCATGTAAGCGATATCGATGATCGATAGATCATTTCTCGGTCAGTAAGTAGGGATTATCTCTATCGACTGTCGAGAATACCGTCACTTGGTGACAATTTATCGACCAGCAGTCAATTATCATGTGTATGATGCAAAATACTATCACATTATCATCAGAGCTGATACCTTACCGTATACCAGCTCTGATAATAGCATGACATGTATTTATATGAAGATCATTCGCAGGATTTATATATTCAAACAGGGTGTAGGACGAGCACTTGCGAGAAGCCTTGATGTCACTGCTATCTCGCGGTTTATTCCTTCCCCCACTCCTCTTTTTAGCGGATAACATCATTCAGCGTGTCTGAACTAATTTTTTTGTGAGGTAGAGTAGGGGAAATGAAGCTGCGCAAATGCTTTACCGATTACATCACCTTCCGCGTCATTTACCGTTACTAAGCTCATATTTCAAACCAAGTGGGGTAATATGAACATCCGCAATTGCGTCATTTTACCCGATTACATCATCTTTTACGTAATACGACAAGTCCAAACTCGTTTTTTTTTTTCGGCAACTAAGTGGGGGAATAAAGAGTCGAGTGGGTGACTCTCGCAGCCATATGCATCAGTCTGCCTAGTTTTTTGAAGCAAACACTATCGTTGTTCTCACAAAAAGTGCATAATACAAGTGCAATCATTTTCAAGTCTCTAAGTGTATCAGCAAAAACTACCTCAAAAGTTAGTACTATTTCTTATTATTCGAGCATACACTGATACTTTTTACATATAATTATTGAAAATGTCCCCCTTTATCTATCTTTTAGTGTCAAAATTCGACATCTCAGCTATCAATGAAGTCAACTGTTTAGCAAACATTTTGCCAAACAAAAAAATGCAAGAATTGGAAGTGGATAAATTATATTAAATAACCGAGATCAAAAAAATAAACACGAAGTATGGATCCAAAGTCATTGCACATCTAAACCATGAATTCTCTACCTACATTCCAACCCGGACAAACAATGAACTCTTGGGTGACGAAGGGAAGTTCAAAAGCTTGAGCGAAATGGCATCTGAAGACTCGCTTTATCTCAAATTTCTTGGGACCGAGTACAACAAATTTGAATTTGTGTCGAAACAATCACCAGTTCCAGTATAGTTTCGAGGTATCAAGACTTTAAACGTAAATTTCATACACATATATATATATATATATATATATATATATATATATATATATATATATATATATATATATATATATATATCTTTTTTGTAACCATTGTAACCATAATGAACATGAAGAATGTACATTATTTGAATATCTTAAACTAGTGTTAAAAATTTCTTTATCTCGAGTTAACCTTACAATTTTACACTTAAGAGAAAATTCAATATAGTAATTGATAAACCAAGTTACCACTCGTAAAACATTCATCATCTTAAGGTAAGTAAGAAATTCTATTTCTACATAAAAGAACCTCATATGATCTAAGACCTCTGCGCACCAGAAAGTTTTCGAGGGCCAGACAATTCATAAAAATAAGTGTGGGTAAGCTCTTAAACATATAACTCAACAAAAGA
>OZ024713.1:3025869-3249631 GCA_964016945.1 Microplitis deprimator
CGTATGCATCGTCGACTTTGAACAACAATGATGAAGTTCGTTTCACCATCCAAAATCAAAATTTGTGTATACTTCCTAGCAAAAGTGCACTTCATATTCTTGGAAAGTTTACTAAGAATGATAATACAGCCGTCGTCACCACCACCAACTTGGTTAATATGGGGATTGGTCACATGATTAAAGAATTCCGATTACTCATGAATGGTGTTGAAGTTGATCGAAGTAGTAACGTTGGTATCACAAGCTTGATGAAAAGTTATGTGTCATTTAGTCCAAATCAGTTGAGTGCTTTGGAGAATGCTGGCTGGGTGATGGAGGATGATATTAAATTAACCAACGCTGCAGGAAACTTTGATATATTGATTCCGCTGAATATTTTAAATGGTTTTGCTGAAGATTATCTGAAAGTTCTTATGAATGTTCAGCTGGAGATAGTTCTTACAATTTCAAACAGTGACATTAATGGTTACATACAACAAGCAGCGACAGGAGCGGATGCTGAAGAAGTAAGGTTAACTCTACAAAAAATTGATTGGATTGTCGCATATGTCACCCTGTCAGACAAGGAAAAAATTCAGGCATTAAATTATATTACCGGTGATCCAGCTATCTCAATCAGTTTTCGAACCTGGGAATTGTATGAGTATCCACTATTACCAGCAACATCAAAGCACATTTGGGCTGTCAAAAAATCAACACAACTGAAGAAGCCACGTTACGTCATCCTAGGATTTCAGACAGCTAGAAAAAACGATGCAAGGAAGAATGCAAGTCGATTTGATCACTGTATGCTTCGGAACGTAAAGTTATTTCTGAACTCACAGAGTTATCCGTACGGGGATCTTAATTTGGTCATAAACGATAATTAGTATGCTTTATCCGGAGACACGGCAGTGTCTCGCGCCAAGTACACGTTCAAACACATATGTTTGCGCGTGTACATGGACGGCGCGAGACGACCGTGTCTCTTTTCTGGAGTCAGAGGTCTGTTTAACCTCACTCGTATTTAAAATTTAAAATTATCAATAAATTGGACATATTATTATATGGTATCTATTTATTTATTAATAATCATCTTATTACTATCGAATTTTATTGCAATTTGCGTATTTTGATAATTTATTAAAAAAAAAATGTTTTCTTAATTCTCGTGCGCTGATTTAGGGATCTGGAAGACTTTTCTCCGTTTTTATCGTAATTTTCGCCTTTTAGCTATCTTCACATCATAGTACGACATGAAAGTAGTTAGTTTTAAATTCTTTCGAATTATAGATTGCTTCATGTTGACAACTTAACAAAAATACGTTTATGTAGTATGTATATACATACAACTGTCTGTATACAGATTATATATTATATAATTTAGTGTGCGAATTGAAATTAGTATCATATTACTGATTAATATTTTTAAAATGTTAGTCATGTATTTAAAATTTCAACTTACTTATTCAAACCTAATAGTCACCTTGACTGCAAATCGACAGAAATTTATGGCCGGGATTCAACGTCAAAATGACTGCAAAAAGTTATGAGTGCAAATGTTCAATCAGTTGACCCCAACTTTTTGTCAAATGGAAAGTTACCATCGTTGCTCGGATTTTTACGCAACTTACAAGCGACATTTTCTATTAACTTGTCTTTAAAATGCAGACGTGCATATGTGGCCATTAATGCCTGGTATACTAAACTTAGCACTGCCATACTTTAGTATACCAGGTATTGATGACCACATCTGTAGATTAAGGTCAATTTGTAGGTCAAGTTTCATTCGTCTATCCATGTAGTTGCTCGGCAAACCTACCCTGATAGCCAAGTTGACAGCAAGGTGGCGATGATCTACTGCCGCAACCTGTCGCTAAGTTGGCCGCATAAATTGGCATTCCATTAGTTGACGGCAACCTGTTACCAAATTTCTCAGAAAATTGACAGTAACTGCTCTAACAGCACAGTTTGCTTAGCAAAAGTTTACTTTACAAAAGTTTCCTTGAATTTTTCGTCAAATGTTCGTCAACTTCGGGCTTTTTCGTTTTTGATGACAATTTGTATACACTTGCTATACAATTTGACATAAATTTACTACCCGAATTAGAATGCAAATTCACCTCAAAAGTTGTATACAAATTGTCGTCAAAAACGGAAAAGTCTGAAGTTGACGGACATTTGACGAAAAATTCAAAGAAACTTTTATTAGGGTTATTTTCTAGTAACAAAAGTTATCTCTAAATTGAGAAAAAATTAATAACCGCAAATTTTTTTCTTTCCAACTTTTGTTGTCAAATTGTCAGCACAATTCGGACAGCAAATTTCGGTAATTTCAGTTGTCAAACTACTGTCAATTTCGAGCTAAAGTGGCTATTAGGGTCAACGACAATTTTTTGGCAAGCGTTTTTTGGGTCCCTGAGTTGTAGTAATGTATGGACTAACTTATTCTGCTATGATGAGTTAAGGAATAATATGCGTCAAAAATCAGATAAAGATTATGCTGAGTTATTATCTCGAGTACGTATCGGTGCAATAACTGCTGATGATATAAAATTATTAGAACAGAGAAAAATTAGTATTGATTCTTCATTATCATATCACAATCGATTGAATGAAATATGTAATAACATTAATAAGTTACCATTAGATACAGTTTGCTTATTACCTACATGTAAACAATGTGACTTGATTAATTCAGTAATGTTGGAGAAAATTTCTTCTGAAGTTATCATACTCAATGCTCACGATCAGATAGATTGTCCTAAGTTTTTAGAGAAAAAAGCATTTGACAGTTTAAGTAGAATGGAAGAAGATGCAAGCCGAAGTGCTGGGCTTGCAAAAGTAATTAAAATTAAAATAGGTGCAAAAGTTATGCTAAGACGGAATATTGATGTTACGCTTGGTCTTGTCAATGGGGCAATTGGCATTGTCAAATCTATTTCAAAATCAGTTGAGTGCAATACTATACAATTTGTGAATATTGAAGTAGGAACTGGTAAAGAATATAATATTGAAAAAATTAAAGTAAAATTTCAAATTTTGGACAAAGCTTTTGTTATAAGAGACCAGTTTCCATTATGCCTTGGCTATGCTGTCACTATCCATAAAAGTCAAGGTTTGAGTTTAAACAATGCCATTATTGATGCAGGAAATACAATTTTCAATGTCGGTCAATCCTACGTTGCTTTTTCGCGGGTAACAAAATTGGAAGGATTGCATTTGATTAATTTTGACCCACACTCTATTAAAGCAAATTCAGCAGCGATTGAAGAATATAATCGCTCAAGAAAGTTTTATAGATCTGACCTTCCAGCAATCCCGATTTCAGGAAAACGTTGGTCTAAAGTATGGGACTTAATTTGGGGAATTGAGGACTATTCCATTCTAAATGAACGAGAAACTATTAAAAAAATTTCATGTGTAGATTTATTATCCATTCATGGCATTGAAAACTCTGATGGTATTTCTAGTTGCATAAATTCTATAATGCAATGTATTCTCCACAATAAGAAAATAAGATCATCATTGCAAAGTAACCCTAAAGATCTAGTGCAAAGTACCGAGTTGCATAATTTATTAAATACATATAGAAAGAATGAAACTATATTAAAGTCAAGTTTTATCAAAGAATCTATATTAAAACAATTTAGTTTTGATTCAGAAATAGATCTGTCGACAATACTAACAGCTATTTGTAACGTAAATAATAACGTGAAAAACTTAGTGCAATATGAGTTAATACATACTGATCGGTGTAAATTATGTAATTATACGAACACGTATAAAATTGTAGATCATAATTTATCTCTCACGATATCTGATGAAAATAAAATTTATAATTTACAAGAATTAATCAATGAAACATATGCACATCGGTTTGACAATTTGAAATATTGTAATAATTGTAAAGCAGAGAGAGAAACTAACAGTAGAATTTTATTTTTATTGAATTTTTTGATTTAATTTAATTGAAAAACTAACGCTAAAATATGTTATTTAATCGTTTCAGATCTTTTAAGACCTCAAAAGCGCACACCAAGTATGTTCAATAATTTTTTTTTCATTTTCGAATGTTATCGAAAAAAATTTGTTTTTCAAATTGACAACATCCCAATTACTCAATTTTTTTTTATGATTTTCATATTTTCAAAAATAATTCTTTTTTTTTTTATTTTACAACTTCGTTACTTGGTGTTTTTTGTGATTTCAGTCATTTTTTGTAAAAAAAAATAAATTATGTTTGACGTAGTAAGAAATAAATGTTGAACGTGTACTTGGCGCGACGGTATACAGAGGATCTGTTTTTGGTGGGATTTAATTTTTTTAAAGCTTGACATTGAAATGCAAATAACTTGTGAACAATGCGGAATTTCGAAAAACTTTATTTTTAATAATTTGTAAGGAATAAAATTATCTACAAAATATTTTTTATGACATTTTTTGATAAGACTGATACATTCGCCGGAAAAGGAAAAAAATCTTGCAATTTACTATAAATTTGACTTCAAGTTTAAATAACTTTTGAACAGTGGGATTTATCAAAAAATGATAAGAATTTTTTTGTAGAACGTTCAATTTTCTACAAAAACATCTACTAGGCATAAAAATCCGTTTATTGGTTTGTGAGCTAGAAAATTATAAAAAAAAAAAAAAAGTTTTTCCCGTATTATTTAAATGGAAAATAGAAAAATGGATTGAGGCAAGCCTTAATATCACTATTAATAGCCCGGATTGGTACCAAAATTTTTTTCTCGCCTCCGGGCGGAAAGCATCAACTTTCGTCCCGCTGTGCAAAACGAAGTTGCCGCTTTCCGCTTCCGTCGACAAGAAAAATATTATACACTCCTCGGGAAGTAAACAATTACATGCGATCTGAGACATTTTTTACTTTACTTCTCTAGGTGTGTAATATACTATATTTTTAGTTATACTTTCAATTTTTGAATACCATAAAAAAAAAAATTGTTGTTTTTTTTAAACACCCTTATGTATACATAAGATTTCGTATGATTCCACGATTATGATCATTTGAATTTTATTGACCTACAGATGAAGCATCTTTCGAATTATTTTATCACATCAATGAGGCACAGGATATGCTGGAGTTTTTATCTGGTCAATCTTCCTCTTTAATTCAAGATACTCATTCGATTTCTGGAGCTGACCACGACGATTTATATTCTAATGATACTGATGAAGCTTCTTTTGGTCGTGCATCTTCTGAAAACTTCGAAATTGATGAAGAATCTTCTTCTGAGGAGGAATTCTCCTCAGAATCTGATCAAAGTTTTTGTGTTGAAGATATATCTAACGAACCTCTTTATCCAGGATCTCCTATATCTGTTCAAGAAAGCTTGCTCTCAATCCTTTTATTGACCATTCGTCATAAAATTTCTGATGCACTTCTGTCAGATATTCTATTACTTATTAGTAATCACTGTATTGAACGTAACCATTGCTTGACATCGAAGTATAAGTTCAAACAATATTTCGATCGTTTGAGAATTAATTTCAATCGTCATTTTCATTGTCATTCGTGTCATTCAACATTATTGTCTGAAAAAAACATTTGCTCCCAGTGTCAGTATGTTCCTGATAAAGATTCGAGTGCTCCTTATTTCATTTCACTATCTATTCTTTCTCAGCTATCAGCTATGTTTTTACAAGATGGAGTTTATAAATTACTTAATTATCGTTTTATTAGAAGTAAATCTAATGAACAAAATAAAGAATATATTTACGATGGTGAAGTATACAAATCTTTTTTGAGTAAAGATCGATTACTTTCTGTCTGCTCAAATATTTCTTTCATGTGGAATACTGATGGCATTTCTCCATTTAAATCATCAAAATTTAATGTATGGCCTTTTTTTTTAAGAATAAACGAATTACCTTTTCTTGAGCGCATAAAGCCAGAGAACACTATCTTAGCAGACTTGTGGTTTGGCTATAATAAACCGAATGCCAATAAATTTATGGCTACTTTCTATGATGAGCTCAAAGCGTTATCAGAAGGCTTACATTTTAATGTTCCTGGATTAAATCTTCCAATTTTTGTACGAGGTTTTATCATGTGTGGGACCCTTGATTTGCCAGCGAAAGCACAATTTTTAAACATGTCTCCTCACATGGCCAGATATGGATGTCAAAAATGTGAAATTGCTAGTAAAAAAGTTAACCACGTTCAGTTATACCGTTTTACTAACTCATTAACACTTCAAACTACTGAAAAAACTATTAAATATGCTAAAAAGGCAATTAAATAAAAAAAAAAAGAAGTGCAAGGAGTAAAAGGACCTACATTCTTATCGAAAATATGTTTTGACTTCATTAAAACCACCGCAGTTGATTCTATGCACTGTATTGATTTAGGGGTGTGCAAGAAATTACTGTCACTTTTGTTTGATAAAAAGTTTGCAGGCCACAAAGCTTCAATGTACCAATATGTTGATTTAATAAATTCAAGAATTCGTTCTATCCGCCCCCCTTGTCATGTCCGTAGGAAACCGAGATTATTAACTGAGATGAAATACTGGAAAGCATATGAATTTCATTCCTTTCTTTTTTATTATTGTTTACTTCTTCTTCATGATATCATGGATAAAGATTATTAAAACCATCTCAAATTTTTAGTCTTAGGTGTGACATTGTTACATCAAGAAAGTATTTCTGATCATATGATAAAACTAGCATCCCGATTAATTACAGAGTTCGTAGGGCGATATGAGGACTTATACGGTTTAAGCTACATGTCTTGTAATCTGCATCATCTGCTTTATCTACCTGATTGCGTTAGAAATTTAGGGCCACTTTGGGCAACATCATGTTATCCTTTTGAAGTTTTAAATGGGCTGCTAAAAAAACTTATTCATGGGACACGATACGTTTAGCTTCAAATTTCTTCAGCTATTACTATTTTTATGAATATGACTTGTGAAAAATTTAGAACATTTTTACCAGGTTCAAAGATTGCTTTATTCTGTGAACGATTAGAGCTAAGTGGGAAAAATAGACGCAAATTGCGGAAAATATTTCACAATACATCTATCATTGGAAGTTGCAAGAGAGTTGAAAATTTACCTCATGAATTACACGACCGTTTCTCAACAAATCACACAATGAACGATGTTCAAAAAATTTATGTATTTCAGAGATTATTAAAAGATCGTATTGTTTACAAATCTGAATTATATCAACGTAAAAGGACAATAAATTCGACGTTTGTCAAATATTTTGATGTTGGAGGAAGCTATAGTTTTGGAATAATAAAAAAATTTATACAATTGTGTACTTGTCAATGTCGTAATGGATGCCAAAGCTGCAATGCACATTCTATTTACTATGCGATAATCAATAAATTGACGACATCAACACCATTTGATACATTTCCTAATGTTATGATTGATTCTTTTCATTTATGTAAAATAACCGACGAAGAGAACTTATTTGTAGTTAACATTGATCAATTAAAAAACGTTTGTTATACTGTAAAAAATTTTGACGATGATACTTATATTTTTCTTATTGATTCTGTATGTTGCATTGATTCTCAATAAATCATTCTTTCTAAATTCAAAACTAAGCCATTTATAATTATTTATAACTTGAAATATTCGTTTAGATATATAATGTATGCGGAAAGAAGTATGTACAATAATAACTTTATATTTGTAATTTTTATTTGTGATCAAAATCCTGAAGAAAAATATTAAATAATAGATAATAGTCATCAATAGTCATTAAAATTGGATTTTAGTCTAGAGATCCAACATCAGAGAAAGTGTCAACAGTTGCAAGAATTTTAATTTCAGGCTAAAACTATAACGTATACCTTCTTAAATTTCGCGACGGAGACGCGAATCAGTCCAGTAACCCGTATGAGGTCACCCACGCGTGATAAATAAATAATAATAAATAATAATAAATGATATTAAATGACAATAAATACCGAGATCGAATTAAAATAAAATAATAAATTTAAACAATGATTAAATTATAAATACTAAATAATTAGTGTGCCTGGACCAGCTCCTCAGGCTGGGTTAGTGCACGCAGGCGCCAGTCCGTTTATCTAAAACGGACAAAAATTATTCAGGGGGAATTTACGAGGGAAAATCTGAGTAAGCGATCAGAGACGAAGCGAATAAACACTCGAGTGACACAATAGAGATTAAATAAATAATAGAAAAATTGTAAATGAACAATAGATAATTACATATAAATAATAAATAAGATCAGAAAAAAATTAAGATGAAAACAGTAGGAAAAGATCCAAAGAAAATAAATATTAAATTTTCTGACAGCTGTTGGTTTCCGACTATTTAATTAAATAAACAATAATAAAAATTAATTTTTCGTACAATGCTTGGTTTGTTTAAACAATAATACCTGGTTATATTGCCAAAAATACAATTTAAAATCTTTATAAATTTACCACTGGGGGTAAAATCCAAACACACTGATTTCAATATAAAAAAGAAAATATATAAACTCAATATAAAAAAGATAAATATAATTTAATTTTATTAACAACAATAAATAATAATAATATTCTTATTCTATTTTATCTCCCAACACTCGTGAGAGAGAGAAAGATACGGAATTTATTCTCACTCACACCGAAATAATTAACTTTAGATAACTTTTATTCAGATAAACAGCATCATCAATATCGCAAAAGAATATATTTTATATAAATAATTTTTGAATAAAAATAATTATAATAATTATAAATTAATGAATTCTAATTGACCGCTGGGGTAAATAAATAAATTTTTAAATAAAACAATAATAATTAATAATTTCCTAACGATATTTTAACTAGAAATAATAATTTTGAATAAATATTTCAATCGTTCGGGAATTTTTCATCCGAACGATGAGGTCAGTGCTTGAGGAATTTTCTCATGTACTGTAAATTCACTATGGGTATATATCTATATGTATACCTATAACTATATACAACGATTCATAAACGCTGTATATATCTATATATATCTTTACTTTTTTTTTTTTTTTTTTTTTAAAGAATACAAGATAACAAAAAAAAACTACCAATGATATTTAATAATAATTATTTACCATAATTATTATGTATCACTCAGTATAATGGTTATCGATAAATTACAATATTCACTTGTGTGTTAGTGACATACGTGAATTTACGCCGCGGCAACCAACAGCTACCGGGGGTTATCACGTGAAAAATGCAATGACGAAAAGAAATCCAAGGTACTTACTCGTAACTGATTTCAGCAAGCAGAATTCTCAATTAACAAAGTCCAACTGGCTTTAATAATCTACCCGGTGATTAACGACGATAGCAGCTTTCCTTTTATAAAATATATTCTAACAACAAAACGTATAAGCGTCCGTTCACTTTGATACCCCGTATCTTTCTGATTTAATTACCCTATTCTCCACCTGTTGGTCGCTCACGTGGCGCAATAATCGCCCTAATTTACTATTATGATTATTTCTCTCTAGCTCTGGGCCTAGTTTTAAATTAAAAATATAAAATATAAAGGTAAAATCCCGAAACCTGAATGATACATAAATAATTAATTAAATATATGAACTATTTATATATACCATACTTATATTTTTAACTTAACTAATAAATCAAATAATAATTATTTTAAATCAGGGTATTGATGTCGATGTTACAGGTCAAGTATTGATTTTTCCCCTACCCAGCGGTCAATATTTTTCCGAACATCAAATACCCGGATGACCAGTTTAATACAAATGAAATATTAACAATAGTTGGGGCATAATGTCACGCTAGATTATGCATCCCCAGTGTCCCAAGATCCTAAACCAAAACTTAAAATTAACAAAAGTCAATTGTTTATAATTTTAAATTATAAGATAAAATAAGTCCACAGACGTGCTCATACACACCCTGCGCGCATGCACTAGTTTGTGAACGGACTGCTGTCTCTCTACCGGCGGAATGGCGGAATGCCCGCGTAACGATTCAAATTCAAACTTATAATAAAAATATTTAAGCTTACAACTAATTGAAAATTGAATTAATTGGAACCGTTACGTGACAAAACCACAATTTCAGATCTTCATCAGTTATCAGTCTTATTATTCCAAGCTACAGACTCGATTTCAGTGTCTCAAGTGTGATTAGAATTTTTTTTTTTCAGCAGATGTTCGAAGAGTTCACAATCATATCAATGTAGATCTGTATAAGTATATGCTAATATACTCTAACGGAAAAATACAAATGAATGATATTAGAGGACACCCATGAAAAACTAAGAGTCTAGTATATTCATGCACTAATACTTTAGTGCCATTTGTGCGTTTTGTGTCCTTAGGTGGTTTAATATGATTATTGTGTTTAGTGTTCACAGGTGATATTTTCGGTATTTTCACAGTTATAAGCGTATTGTGGTCATTTCTTAGTATAGATGGTATAATCCAATAGAAAAAAATTGAATTCAATCCAATATACAAATGATTACTATTTTTACTGATTAATCGATGTTTATTACTTTTTTTATCAGTAAAAAATGATTTGTTATCAAAAGGGCTTGAGCCTAAATTCTCTTCGATATCAGTTGTAGCTTGTACCACTCTGCCAACATCATGGACTCAATAGTTAGTATTATATTAAAGGTCTATAAATTTATCATAGAAATCTTAATAATCTTAACAATCCAAATGATATCAACCGTGATGATGAAACAATTTTTAAATTTTCACTGTATTTCCATACATATTAAACATAAAAGCTATACGCTAGAATCGTCTAGATTCACGCTAAATCACCGTAAATTCACACTACTAGCGCAATTTACCGTGATTTACCCTAAATCACTGTGAATCAGACTGCCAGGGTAATCATTTTCAATAGTGTTGCAAGATTCACTAATCAGGGTAAAAAAGTCAAATAATACACACTTTTTAAGGAGGTTCGATACCAATTTTCGGAAGAATCCTAAATTTTTGAAATTTTTTTTATCGAAATAGTTATAAGAAAAAGAATTACTATAAAAATTTTAGATCGATTCACTACACTGTTTTCAAGAAATAAATTTTCAAAATTCGTTCTTATACACGGGCGTCGATGGGAGTTACTTTTCAAAGTTTTATAGTTTTTGATACAATAATACCATAGCTATATGTAATTTAGTATCAAATAATTAAACATATCTGAACACAAGAATATGTTTTCTCAGTTTAATCATGGGTTTGTTATTAAATTATTAATGAAATGAAAGAAAAATTATAGTTAATGACGTCACATGTGTCTTGAAGCTAAGAAACAACTTCAGCAGCGTAAAATGACACAATGCGGTAAATTTTAATACGAATAATTATTGGAGTCGGACTTGAGCTTCAGCTAGTAATAAACCTTGTGACCAACAATAGTACACAAAAAATTACTAACGCTAGCGCGCTGTTGCCATACTTTTGTGTTTATTTTTTAATCACTAATTTCATTTAAAGAATTTAATTTAATAAAAACAAAAACTTTTTTTATAATTTAATGCAATTATAATAAAAATATATTGCATTATAGGGAACGGGATGGTCCCAGAAGGTGGTGTTCGCTGGCTCACGTCAATAGTTGGTAGCGGCGTTCCACTGCTGATACCCGTCCAGAACGTGGGTTGACCTTGCGGTTGATAGTGTTTATTGGACAATTCACTCAACTCCGACACCACGATACCCGACTTTGGAAACTCTTTTCGAACGACCAACGTCACCGGATCGAGGAAGACTTCCTCGGCAACGATCTCTAAGCGGGGACGTTGGTGAATTGAGCGACCGAGATCCTCGTGGATCGTTCGTAATACGCGACGTAGCTGAGCCTTCTTGCCTGACTTTCGGCTTCTTGGCATGAATTCTTCGGTAGCGGCGCCCAAACGGGTAAGAATATTAGGCTGCCGGTGGCGGCGCCCAAAGTTTAAAATAAGGAGTGCGTATTTTGATAAAATACGTATATATATTTTGCTTTAAAGTCCGAGTGACAGGATCAAGCCAGCAGGTTTGTGTAGAGTTCTTAGCTCTACTAGATCTTATGATCGACTGCCTTGATTCTGTCGCTCCTTAGTATTATACATTATCGAAAGTGTTAACGTTGCATCTCAGGTTTCCTATGAGAGAATCGTCGTGGCCCGGGTCTCATGCATCGTCATCTATTTAGACTATCCGCGAGCCACGGCGACTTTCTTATCGCAAGAGATTTCCGTTACATTGTTGGTGATGAATAAAATAATATCTCCAACAAAGTAACGATTTATTAAATTATTATTTATTTATGATTCTAAGAAGTGTTGAACCGGTTATTCGCCCACCGTGGCGAATAAATAATTCGAGACTTAAAAAAAAAATTTTCTAAAATTTTTATTTAAATTTAATTAGAGCCAGAACGTAACACTGGCATCTAAGTTATTTTAACCTCAATCATGTTATAATAAAACAATTATAACTTTCCGAATTTTTCAGAAATCATTCATTTCCACCTTTGTCGAGTGATTTAGAATGATTCGAAAGTACTGTAATTTCTTGAATATTTCCAAATACTTTCAATCATATTTAATACTTAAATTTAAACAAATAGATATTTATCTCTAACATGAAACTTTTTTCGTTTAAAAATGTATTAGCTACTCATCAGAATTAATTCATTGTTTTATTAATAACTTTCTTATTTCCTAAGAAATCTTCTACTATATCTCAAATAAGAACTCTACAAAAAGTCTTATTTATGAGTTCCTAAAAAGAATATCGTGGTGCCGCCTTTTTTAACAGTAGAAAATAGAGCACCTTGATAACTCACTCTAATGAGCCAGAAAAAAGAGCTCTCAAAGACGTCTACTTTGTAAAGTCAGAAAAATGAATTTATACTGAAGTCCTATCTAAGAAGTCAGAAGAAATAATGCTTTGAGAACTCTTTTTAAATATATTTTACTGACTTCGCTAGGTGGCTCTTTCGACATCTTGAGAACTTCTTGAAGACTTCTTTAAGATGTTGAAGAAGACGTCCAAATCATAAATAGGAGCTCATTCAGAATTTATCGAGACGTCATTTTACTATCCGGGTTATTATGCTTGATGTGATTCATATTCAACAACTTATTTTTCTCCAATCTGATTTTATAGATTTTAATTAAAGATTTGACAAGATCTCTATGGATAGATCTGACCATATCTGACAAGGAAACATTCCCAGGTGTCCCTCTCCGATTTCGATATAACTAAGATATGTTATTTTCCGTCAAAATCTAAGAGACACGTATTTTTTCATAGGTGGAAAAACATATCTAGGGGTTGAAACCACCCCTTAAAGCTTAAGCTCCAAAGGGGTGTTTTGCACGTTTTGCATACTTGCAGTTTAAATAATCGAATGGGACCAATAGCATCATTTTCGAGATGAAAAATGATAAAGAGTGCCATTGGTGTTATAATAAAAAAATTAATAGAATAAAAGTTATAAGGGTTGAAATTCACAAAACTTTTATTTAAAAAAAAAAAACAGTTGAGTATATTTTTAATATGTATGAGTAAGTAACGTGAAAAACATCATTATATAATTACTCTTTTTGAAAATAGTTTAGTAACTGCGATGCACTTCATTGTTCACGATTAAGTGTTATAATCTTGTAATTTTTCTAAGTGAACAATTTTAAATTATACGACAACTTCTATTTTGTGTATTGAAGAAAATGAAAGTCAATCCTATAAATGTTATAAGACTACTCTTAACAACATTTCAAGCCATTAACATTCCGGAATCACCTGTAAATAATGAAGAAATACAAATAAAAATAAGTTTCCAAAATATTCTACTCAATGCTATGAATAAATACTCCGGAGTCGAAATGATCGAAAAATATTCTTTACATTTTCAAGAACTATTTAAAAATTAGACAATGAAAGTAGTGGAAGACAGAGAGTGGGTAAATGCACTAGTAATGATAAAGATTTATCTTATGGATATAATTTGAGAGCCGGTGACTATTGGCATAGCGGGAAAAAAAGAATTTAAGTATAGATTGTTAAACAAAAATTTAACAGAGTGCAATTTGTACGTCACTTACGACGGTGGGTTCATACTTTGAATCAAGAAGAGACCAATAAAGAAAAATTTGCAAGAATTTATGAATATACAACAGAAAATTTCAAAGTGGCTGTAGATCTAGGTTTAATAGTACATGACTGCGATTTAAAAAGATGGGCCTTACAAGCTCGAAAAGAAATTGGTGACGAAGATTTATGTTTCAGAGCATCACTAAAGTGGATCCTGTCCTTCAAACAAGCGCATCGCATTGTATCAAGGAAAGTAAATAAGTTTATCACGTCCAAAATAATTGAAGATGGAAAATTATTAAAAGAGCAGGCGGAAAAATTTCTCAATAATGTGAAACAAAAAATTAAAATTCGTGTAGCATCGGATTCTAAGATAGAATACTAACATTAATAAATATGTTATTATTCTGGGGTCACGGGGCGGTTAAAATTTAAGTGAGTACTTATTCAAAGTAAAATTGCAGAGATCAAAGGACAGAGGTCTGTCTTACATCAAAGTTAGTTGGGAACTGCTTCCGCGAGTCCCATACGATTGGTTCTTACTTGCTACCTGGGTTTGTCACCCCCTGCATCAGTCATACTTCGCTTTTACACTATTGATACTTGTCAAATACATTGTTGCCCCGAGACAAATCTATACTTACGCTTCCACGTATACAAATATTTTCTAAAATCTCTTAACTAAACATCTGTTCATTTGGGAATTTTTGTAAATCGCTTTATTTACAACCTTTTGAAAAAAAAATACTTACTGCTAAGTACAAAGGTGCAATAAAACAATAAAAGTAGAAAAACTTAAATCTAAAAATAACCATTTCACATTTATGAATTACCAAATGTACACAATTCAGATCGAAGTAGTTTTCAGTTGGAAACGCATTCCGAGCGAACTTTAGCCGTTGAAGGAGAAAAGGAGGTAGATTATCTAGCACAATCTGTTACTTCTACGACACATAGTTACCCAGTTCAACCAACTGCATCTGCCGATGGAAAGCTTTTATCCCCACTATTTTTTGTTTTAAGAGAACCAAGTAGTGAATTTGGACCATTAGTTTAAACCACGATTTTTAGACCACAAATATACACCACGGAGCATCAAAATCAGGGAAACTTATACCAGGTATGAATCATTTTTTACATTTTTGGATTCAGTAGAAAAGATTAGTACCATAGTAAGCTTACAATTTTTATTATTGTAAAATGTTAAAATGCATGTATCTACTAAGAGCAACAAATACTCGACAAATAAAAACTGGTTTCAAAACGATAGCTCAAAATCGGGCTTAGTCATAGTAATTTAAAAGAAAAGTTATTCTATTTACATGCTTTTTAAATGGAAAAAATTTGATGCTCGATAGGAAGTACTTAAAATTAAAATTAAGAATTGAAATTTTCAGGGAATATTTCTCTTAACATAAATAACAAAATTTTCTGGTGCCCGCTAAAAAAAAAATGTTCGTTTCAAATGGAGCACCCTAATATATACATATATATATATATATATTTGTATATATATATATATATATATATATATATATATATATATTTGTATATATATATATATATATATATATATATATATATATATATATATTGTGATCGGATAATTAGCTCACCTGGAATCCATCAGATGAAACTAATCCCCTCACAATTATTTGGCTTACCTGTCTCGGATGCTGCGATTGTTGGGCGCCAGGTGAGTATACTCACCAACTTCACGATGGTCGGTGTCGTTGGCTCAGGGGGCGGATCGGGGTAGGATAGGCACTTAAACTACGGTACAATAATTGATCAGACTTAATACCAATAAATCGATTGTATTTTGTTTATAACAGGATGATATAGTAGTATTACAAAAAAATTAATATTCGGATTTCAAAAAGGAAATACAAATGTCGCTGTCGGCTTGACCCGATATAATAATAATAAAGAAAAACTAAACCGTTCCAGGTTCTACCCGGAATCGCAACTTAACGGCAACTTGATGTCAATTCACTTGACATCCGCTACCGTCGGTAACTCACCGTCGAGATCCGAAATGACGTCGTAATGTTATCCCTCCGATAAAGGATAATAATAACAATATAGAAACTTATATTCGGATCCGTTTAATAATACGGTGATAGCAAAACAAAATAAATAAGACCCGAATAGCGAGACTCGGAATACGCAGTGCCAAATAATAAAATAATAATCAAAAATAATAATAAAAAAAAAGGAATTAGAAAAAAAAAATAACAACAGTGATAATGCAAGTGAAAAAAAATAATAACTAACAATGCTACACTTAATTAATTCCGTACCAGCGGAATAACTCGAGTTGTCAGCTCGCACCAATCGTATCAACAAATACTAAATTTACGTGGTTCAATAAAAAAATAGAAAGAAAGGAAACAGACAACAACAAATCAACTAGGCGTCAATTCGAGTTATTCCTCGAAACAAATTGATAGACTCGCTCACCGGTCGATGTTCAAGACGTCCTTTGATTCTCGTGTCCACGTGGTCCCGGGAAATCCAACTACAGGCCGGGAACGGCTTCGTACTATGATACCAAGTGCCGAAATACCCCACAACTTCTGGGTTGTTTTATCCGACTTGCTCGATCACTGATTGGCGTCGGTGTTATTTAAAATAAAGAACAATTTCTCTATCCGCACGCGGAACGTTTTAATGCCGGTATCGGCGTTGCACGGGAAAACTCTCAGTGTCGTCTTCTCAACGTATAATAATTTTTATTATTTATTTTATTTAATATTTCGACCAGTCGATGATAACCACCGAATTATATCTTTCCGCTCGCGAAATAATTAAAGTGTATCGATAAGCACTATCGGAATTGCTCAAAACGTTTAATTTTAAATTTATTGCAATCGATTGATCGGGTTTTACACGTGGTAGGCACACCGGTACGATCCAGAATGGCGTCGTCTCCTTCGCTTCTTCCAATCTGGCTCCTAGTTCAGGGCTTCCCCGCTTGGCTGCGCCTCGATCTCGTTTTCCGAGCCCTGCCCCCAATGGCACCATCAAACTGCTCCTCGAGTACTCGATATCACTTCGGTTTACAATTAATAACCAATCGTGCAAGTTTACTAGTAGAAGTTTAGACTTATGCTACGACTGTTCGTAAACATTGCCCCGTTTGTTCGGACGTTTTGGCCGTTCTGCAGCCTAACTCGCTGGACGATGTCAACTTTTGAAATTTCCGCTGACGGTCATCATACCCAAATTCGTTCCTCGGCTGTTGTCGTCATTTGGACATCCTCGTCGTATCCTCTTGGGCTCTGGTAACCAGCAAACGAGTAACTCATTCTTACGACTAGTGGTACCAACTCAGACTAACTTAATTACTACTTAATTCGAATTATGCGATACTCCGAGTCTCGGATCCTTCTCGTACCAAGCTGCCAAATAAACGATGGGATAAAGTATACGCGGGAAATTATTTAAACAGCCGTGATCGGCCAAGTCAGTATACGAATGCTGCTGAAAATAAACATAACCTTACGGTATTTAAATAATGTAAGGAACAAATCAGTACAATGGCCACGTGTCGACGTCGAATTATTAAATAAGAATTTTGAAATGTTACAATATATATATATATATATATATATATATATATATAAATATATATATATATATATATATCTGATTTAATTATAATTCAATACGTTTTCCGTTGCAGACAAAATAATTCTCCGAAATTTTCAGTTTTCACTTTAAATTATTGTCACAGCACGCGTCGACTCGATGTGGATTGCACTGAAGGAATTTAAAAAGTATCATTACTATATAATTTAGAATTGCCCGTACAAAGTCGCCGTTAATGGAAAAAAATGCCGTAGGTTGGCAGATGTCTGACTGCAGTCGCTCGGCCAAGCATTGGCAATTAGTACTGGCCCGAACTCGGTTAATTACCGGCAGCCGTTTAATTTTTCATAAAAACAGCGTAGTCAATTTGAAGTTAGTTTTTATTAAAAGTTTTGAATGTATATGTTATGGTATTACTGGTTTCTTATCGGAATATGACTTCCCATACCGGAAACGACCGTCATACGACGTTAACGATGGCTGGCCAATGAATAGTTACTTATCACTGGCCGATTGTCGCTTCGCAACGTTGAGCCACTATTTGGTGAATCAGTGGTCCATGATTGATTCTTGTTGAATGAAAAAATCTACTCATCAATTTTTAATTATTCAAATAACTTATTGTTACAGATTTCTTTAATTTATAATTAGTTATTTTAGAATTAAACTAAGTCTTAATTAATAAATATTTTAATTTTCCGATTAAAATTATCCACAACTAACAATTAAAATATTTTTTAGTTCGTTATTATTTGCAATCACCAACCAAAATTTTATAAATTCACTTATAAAAATTAATTTAATTGAAAAATAAGACATATATTTTAAAAATAAATGTCATTTTTAATAATGGTAGTAGAGTAAGATAATTCAACTGGGTTCTTCATGAATAATCAATTAAGTTTAATAAATTTTATTTTTTAAAATTATGTCATGAAAATAAAAATAGTACGAAATGATTTTTATTCAACTCATGCACGGTATTCACGTTTTATCACGCCTAAAATCCGAACCGTAAATGGCCGTTTACCGACTGGTGAAAAATTATTTGTCAAAACGCAATAAAGATGCCTACAATCCCCGGCCATTGTGAAGTCATAAAAATAAACGTAACTATCTTTCGGGCTCTCACTGAATATTGGGTAATTCAACTCCCTGTTATTACCCATTGAGCAGCCAAGATCGTGACACCGAATGTTTTTAACGTGGAGTTAGAACTGACATTGAATTTGAATTTCCGTTAAATTCAATCAGTATGCTTATAATTTTGTCATATTCTTAATATTATAAGTTTGTTTTTTCACCATGTCACTAAACAATTATTCAGACTTCGCATTTTAGGCAATTAATAAAACGTAAATAGCGCACATGAGTTGAATAAAATTATGGGCGCAACATGTAGGTTAAATCATAATCCGTCATCCGCGATGTGTTAGCACTCGTCTCCGGTGCGCAGTATGCACTCGCTTCGCTCGTGCCTGCGCGCCTACGACTCGTGCTAACCACATCGCGCTGACGCATTATGAATAACTTACCCTATTAGTTACGCCAATATCTATTAACTTCCTGTTGAATTATTGTACGTCAGTTAACGAAAATCTCTCTCTTATACTTTTAGTATTTAGTTTCATATTTTTATATTTTCATACATTATTTTTATGTCTTTTGAGAAAATGCAGGGACATCTGGTCTGTATTTTCTCTGTCCTTGAGGCAGGATTAGGTTTTATTAAGGGGTTACATGGGTTTCGTGGGTTCAAAAAATCGATTTTTTTTTGCTCATTAATTTCTACAACATCTCAAGAATATTGTCCTAAATTTTCAAGTCGATCCGAATAATAGTTTTAGAGATACAACCTTTGGACGGTGTGCGCTCCAAGTCAGGTATAGAAGGGTCAGCGCGCCTCAGGTATAGTGAGCAGCTGCTCGTCTATTCTTTGTCTGTCATTGTTGTATATTACTTTCACTTCCTAAGGAAAACTAGTTTGAAATATTTTATTTGGTGATTACTTCTTGAAGGACGAGGTTCATTTGAGGTTATCTCAAGTTTCTATCATATAATTTATTAAAAACGTGGTATTATTTGCGGTTATCTAGTGTCATTTGTGAAGTTGATAAACAATGCATAAAATTTCAAGAAAACAGTTAACCCTTGGAGCTCGTAGAAAAGATAGACCGAGAAAAAGGAGACAGTCCTTTAATCCTAAAGATCCAGAAACTGATGATAGTTCCTTTACGAGCACCTCAGCAAAAAAAATAAAAGGTGATGATAAAGAGCACGTGCCAGAAGAGGATACGCTCCAATATTCAATCATAGATTTTGCCTTGGTTTTCTCAACTCTCTCATCGTTTGTGCGGTGTTCTAACATTATTGACGATGAAGATGAAGATCAATTGTGTAATGGTAAAGTACAATGTAAGCAATGTTCGAAATTTGGTCTGGGATATAAAATCGTAGTAGAATGTGAACGATGTGATCCAAAATATATTTTATCTTGTCAAAAAATCGGAAGAATGTATGAATTAAATCGCCGGTTAATTTTTGTTATGAAAATATTGGGCTTAGGGCTCGCCGGATGCAAGAAATTCTGCGGTTTGATGGACATAAGCAGTTCATTTTTAAACCAGTCTACATACGATTTTTATATTGATAAAATACATGAGTGTATTGAGACAGTTACTCAGACTCTATTCTCATCTGCTGCTGAAGAAGAAAAACAATTTACAAATATTGAAAACGATTTACAAGATACGACAGATGTGAGTGTTTTCGGTGACGGTACCTGGAAGAATATTACGGCATTGGTCGCTGCTTGTATCTTCAATGAAGAAACATCAGCTTTATTATTGATTATGCACGGTATGGATTTAAAATTAGGCCGAAACTCCCAGGAATATGCCCGAATTTCGGATGGAAACCGTGTGTGCGCAGCCAAAAAAAATCTGCGAGCAAGACTCGCGAAGCCAGAATCCGTCATCGACAGGAGCAAAAGGATGCCCTGGACATTGCAACTGCTGCAGGATCTTTACTTTATGGCCCAGGAATCGACGATTCACTGTAAGTTACAAAAAACATTTTTTTTTCCACTTTTATTGTTACTCAAAACTTTAAACGCGTTTTTCTCGGAACCGTGTTTTCAAAGTCGGTTGTCGAATGGTCTCGGAAACTACTCAACCGATCTTGATGAAATTTTACACAGGTGTTCGAAATACAATTTACTCGTGCTTGGACGAAGAATTTTTTTTTTTTTTCAATTACAACTATTTAAAAAAAAAAACAAAATGTCAAGCAAATTTGACCGAAATTTTCATTTTTTTGGAAAAATGTCTGCCAAAATTCCAATTTTTACTTTTTTTTTCTTTCCTTCGTTCAAGCACGAGTTTATGGTCTTAACTAGAACACTTATCTTAGTTTTTTCATTTTAAATGATTTTGTCAGGAGTTATGCTGACAACGCGGACGCACGTTTTTTCCGAGGGGTCACCGGAAATGACGTCACAATGGAGGAGTTTTAATTTTTTTTTTCGAAAATTTCAGAAATTATTCTTTAAATATGTATTTATAAGACAGAAAAAAGTTTGAATTAAATAAATAATTTTTTACATAGAAAAAAAAATATTGAAAATAGGCCTTTTTTTACCCGACGAAACCCATGTAACCACTTAATTCTTTGAAAATGAAAGGAATATTTCTCTCAGGGTAATAAAACTAGGTACATTTTTGAGACAGAGGAAATGCAAGCTATAACTTGTACGTAGACCAAATTTAACTGTAGGATGTAAGGACCTAGGATAAGAAATATATAGAAATAAATATTTAGTCTTCACTAGCTCTCTAAGCTGTAAGCACGTATCTTTTGATTGCTCTTTTCAGTTCTAAATAAAATCACGATCAAAATTAATAAAGAAATAATTTGTTTAAATTAAACTGAATACGATCCTGTAACCTTCCTCATTTTAAACAGGTTAAGGGCCCAGGATACGTCTCAAATTGAATAAATTATTCTTCAATAACGTTTTGATTTTAAAATCGTAACCAGTGATTGTTTTGAGTTTAACGAGCGTGCATACGTGCTTGTGCTTGGTTATTTTTATTGATTCAGTGGTCATTAATACAGTATAGTTAAGTGATATTAATATTAAATAAAATAATTTTTTTCGAAGAAAAATTTTTTTTAAGTGTTTAAATTTGGGAACGGTGATTTGTTAATATGGAAAATTCAAGATTAAAAAGAAACATTCAACCTTTTAATGGTGAAAAATATAATATATGGAAGTTTAGGATTATGAATTTATTAACTGAACTTAAAGCAAATAGTATTATAGAAAAAGCTATTCCAACAGAGCCTGATAGCAAGTGGAATAAATTAAATCGTATCGCTAAATACGTAATTATTGAATATTTTTTCGATTCGTTATTATGTTATGCAGACTCAGCAACTTCAGCAAAATAAATTATTGATGAATGAGATAAGGCCTATGAAAGAAGGAGCGCGGCTAAACAGTTGGTTGTGCGTAAGAACTTACTCAACTTGAAGTTAGTAGGTGATACAGAGTTGAGTAAACATTTCATGATATTTGATTCTCTTATTTCTGAAATGGCTGCGGCGGGAGCAAAAATGACTGAAGTTAATAAAGTCGCTCATCTACTGATGACTCATCCACCCATTTACAACGGAATCATTACTGCGATTGAAACACTATCAGAAGACAACATCACACTTGTTCAAATCTCCCGCGCTTTCATCATTATTCTCACGGCGGATAAGTGATCGATGCTATAGTCTATACTACAGTCGTTCACCTATCAATAATAGGCGGCTCCGCTAGTCGCATTCTCACCGCATAGTGGGGATGAAGAAGACGGAAGTTCGCGCTCTCTCGCACTATCAACGCTCTCACTTACTCTTATATTGCAAAGTATTCTCATGGCGGACGCCTCGTGCTTTTCATCATCTCAGTGTGCTTAATAAATCCAGTGCTTTCTCATTATTTAAATTGGTGCATTTATCTCAGAATAATTCGCAGTAATTATTTATTACATTATTTTTATCTCATAATTAATCTCAGTGCGTTATTTAATTCAATTGTCTCATCGCGTGTGTCGAAATTGTTACCGCCAAGTAGCCATCTTGGCCACGTGTTGCATCTACATAAAATTGAAATCATCGATCAAGCTGGCATCATCAGAGTCGGTGGACGGCTGCAGAATTCACCACTGGATTCTGACAGCAAGCATCCAGCGATCCTTCCAAAGGATTGTACACTCTCACGTCTCATCATCGCAGATTCTCATCTTCGCACAATGCATGGAGGTACCCAACTCACATTATCTCATGTTCGAAAAAAGTGTTGGATAATTGGTGGACGAGCACCAATTAAAAACTTCATTCATCGCTGTCTCACCTGCGTGCGAATGCGGGGAGTCAGATCTCAGCAACTCATGGGTCAACTTTCATCTCATCGGGTCTCACCATCTCTCGTCTTCGAGAACACTGGAGTCGACTACGCAGGCCCAGTGTCTCTTAAGTTCTTTCAAGGACGCGGTACCAGATGCTACAAAGGCTGGATCGCTTTCTTTGTCTGTCTCTCAACATCAGCCGTTCATCTGGAGGTTGTCATTGACTACTCCAGGTTTTCTCAAGGCATTCCGCCGTTTCACTAGTCGACGGGGAATTTGCCGCACACTTCAAAGTGATTGTAGAATAAACTTCATGGGTGCTGATCTCATTCTCAAGCAACTTCTCACCGGCGCTCTCAAGGAATCATCTCATCTACAGCAGCACCTCGCCAATGACGGAACCCAGTGGTCATTTAATCCACCTGGGGCTCCTCATATGGGCGGAAAATGGGAAGCTGCAGTAAAATCAATCGAATATCATCTTCAGAGAACTATTGCTGATACACTTCTCACCTATGAAGATTGCTCAACCTTTCTCATTCAAGTCGAAGCAATTCCAAATTCTTGCTCTCTCAGCGCACTCTCAGAGGATCCGGATGATCTCACTGCTCTCACACCCGGACATTTCATCCGTGGTGCCGCTATCAACACAATCCCGGAACCTAATCTCACTTCAATCTCATCATCATGGCTCTCTCATCTGCAGCACATTCAAGAACGCTTGTAGCATTTCTGGGATCGATGGTCAACAGAATGCTTGCAATCTCCTCAATCGATCTCAAAATGGAATACATTTCATCACAACATAGATGGTCTCACCAGAGTTGTCACTCTAAAGACAGTCTCATCGGTTCTCAAGCGCCCGATCAGCAAACTCGTGCTGCTACCAATCTCATCAGCTGCGGAAGATTCTCATGGATCATCTAACTTCTCCAACCAGTAGGAGAAGGTGGGGAGAATGTTCAAATCTCCCGCGCTCTCATCATTATTCTCACGGCGGATAAGTGATCGATGCTATAGTCTATACTACAGTCGTTCACCTATCAATAATAGGCGGCTCCGCTAGTCGCATTCTCACCGCATAGTGGGGATGAAGAAGACGGAAGTTCGCGCTCTCTCGCACTATCAACGCTCTCACTTACTCTTATATTGCAAAGTATTCTCATGGCGGACGCCTCGTGCTTTTCATCATCTCAGTGTGCTTAATAAATCCAGTGCTTTCTCATTATTTAAATTGGTGCATTTATCTCAGAATAATTCGCAGTAATTATTTATTACATTATTTTTATCTCATAATTAATCTCAGTGCGTTATTTAATTCAATTGTCTCATCGCGTGTGTCGAAATTGTTACCGCCAAGTAGCCATCTTGGCCACGTGTTGCATCTGCATAAAATTGCATTCAATTAATTAACTAAACTGTTTTTTGCAATAAATCTTATCTCAAAATAATTCTCATAAACTGTAAATACTGTAAATAAATTGGTATATGTATTTTTTAGTAAATTCGATAGTGTTAAATAAAATTATTCACTAACCGCCAATTCACACATACCAGATCCTCTCATCCTTTTATAATTATTATTAATTATTTAAACAACACTTAACTACATAAAAACACGTCTTCTGGATCACGAAGTGAAGTTAGTAAATGAAAACCGAGACACAAATAGTAAAATACTTCATATTGAAAATAAAATAAATGAAGTTAAACATCAAGATCGAGAAGTTCAAAAATATTCTAGAAATTACCGAAGTAAAGTGAAACCAAAGTTCAATAACAAGAAGTGAATGTTCGGTGCTATCACTGAGGTACAAAAGGGCATTATAAAAATGAGTGTCGTTTCTTGAAGAAAAATATGAAGAGTGAATTTAACCGAGAAAAGCCGAAAACTATCCAGTGTTTTAGCTGTACCTCAGATAGAAAAAGAAGGTTTTGCATTCATGGTTGGTAGCATTTATCTAATGGACATACAATGCAAAATCTCTTTTTTATTGGATTCTGGAGCTTCTGACCACCTCATCAATCAAGAGGACATAGCAGGTATGTTCTCAGACCTAAAGATTCCAATGAAGATTTCTGTTGCCAAGAATGGGGCGTTTATCACAGCATCAAAGACAGGAACCATTTTTGTGACAAGTAATTTGGGAATTCAAGGTCGCATAGAAAATGTACTGTACAGCCCTGATGTACCGTATGATCTATTATCAGTATCGAGGATGCAGCAGGCTGGGTATACTTTCACATTCTGCAAGACTGGTGTAGAAATACGTTATTATGGTAAAATCGTGATGACTGGTAAGGTGATAAACAACCTGTTTATTTTGAATTTTACTGTAAGTAAAAATTTTATTAATTCAATAAATAATGCGTCTAAATTTGATTACAAATTATCGCATCAACGATTGGGCCACATAGGTAAAAATAAATTTATTTAATTGAAAAATAAACAGACGATAGAAGAAATAGATCAGATAGAGCAAATTGTAGTCGATGACGAAATATGTGATGCATGTATTAATGGTAAACAAGCGCGACTATCATTTAACAAAATTAAAAATAAAGATTATATAGAACGACCGTTATTTAAGATACATTCTGATGTATGTGATCCAATTACGCCTTCTGCGATAAATAATAAAAATTATTTTGTATTGTTCATTGACGAGTTTACACATTATTGTGCAACATATTTAATTAAAAATAAATCGGATGTAATTGCGATGTTTAGAGACTATGTAGCTAAGAGTTAAGCACGGTTTAATTTAAACATAGTCATTTATATTGTAATAATGGTGGGGAATATTGTGATAATGGTAGGGAATACTTATTAAACGAGATAAAAGATAATTGTGTACAGAAAGGTATTAGTTATCATCTCACTGTACCACGAACTCCACAGTTAAATGGGGTCTCTGAGAGAATGGTCAGGACGATTACAGAGAAAGCGCGAACAATGATAACTGGTGCAAAATTAGATAAAGTATTTTGGGGTGATGCAGTTTTAACTGCAACATATCTAATTAATTTAACACAAACAAAATCATTGAAAGTAACAAAAACACCATATGAAATGTGGCATAATGAAAGGCCACAAATCAAGTACCTTAAAGTGTTTGATTCAACTGTGTACATACACAAGAAAACTCACAAAAATAAATTTGATGAAAAATCATCAAAGGGAATTCTGGTTGGTTATGAACCAAACGGGTACAGAGTTTTTGAAGTGGAGAGTGAAAAGTATGTGGTAATGAGAGACGTTATTGCAGATGAGAGAAATTTTCTAACATCTAGACCGAAAATAAAATCCGTACGTGTTGATGAATACTCAGGTCATAAAACTGGTGTCACTGACGAAATGTTAAACTCAGGTAAAGAAACTGTGGTCCCAAACACTATGTCAAACCCAGGTAAAGAAACTGATGTCACTAACGAATTGTTAAACTCAGTCAATCATCCTAAAGGTAAACATGACCGTAATAACGAAAATACAGAAGAAAATAATAAATACAATCTAAGTATAGAATCTACAACTAATGAAGTAGTTAGATTCGAAGACAGACAAACAGAACAAGTAGAAAAACATACTGATAATCTTCCATCTCAAAACCGCCAAACCTTAGTACCTAGACGTAGCAATAGACTTAAAGATCATCGTAAAATTTCTTATAATGAAGATGAAATAACAATTTATTTCTTTTTCGAAAAATGATTTTTTTGAAAAATGATTTATTAATGTGCGCACAATCCATTGTGTGTCCTATTCCTAATTCATATCAGGAATTTAAGAATAGGAATGACGCAAAGCAATGGGAGGACGTGGTTAAAGAAGAATTAAATCCTTTATTGATAAATCGAACTTGGAATTTAGTACCTAAACCTAAAAATAAAAATATAGTTGATTGCAAATGGGTAGTCACTATTAAAAACGATGAATTCGGAAACCCATTTAAATATAAAGCTCGTTTAGTTGCCAGGGGATTTAGCCAAAAATATCTTGTAGATTATAATGGAACCTTCGCTCCAGTAGCGAGAATTTCTAGCTTTAGATTTCTAGTAGCTTTTGCAAATCAATTTAATTTATTAATTCACCACATAGATGTAAAGACTGCATTCTTAAATGGTGATTTAAAAGAGGAAATATACATGAGAGTTCCTGAGGGTATAAAAAGCAAGGACAATCAGGTCTGCAAGTTGAACAAAGCATTATATGGCTTAAAGCAGGCAGCAAGATGCTGGTTTGAAATTTTCGAGGAAACTCTCAAAGAAAGGGGTTTTACGGATTCCTCAGGAGATCGGTGCATGTACATACTAGATAGAAGTGATGTATCTAAAAATATTTATGTCATACTATATGTTGATGATCTAGTAATTTGTACTGCAGATAATAATACAATGAATCAATTTAAGCAATATTTAATGAACACATTTTCAATGGTTAATTTAAAAGACGTCAAACTTTTCTCAGGTATAATAATTACTCATAATGAAAAGAAAATAACACAAGATCAAAATGCATATATTAAGACCGTACTAAATAAATTTAATATGGTCGATTGTAAACCTGTAGATACACCATTAGAAAGTAAATTAGATTATGACGCATTGAACTCTGATGAGGAATGTAATGCACCATGTCACAGTCTCATTGGATGCTTAATGTATCTGATGGTATGTACAAGACCCGATCTAAGTGTAACTATAAGTATATTAAGTAGGTATAAAAATAAAAATAATACGGCACTTTGCGAATGTTTAAAACGAGTACTTAGATATTTAAAAGGTACCATAAACTTAAAATTAAGCTATGTACAAGGAGAATACAGTAATATCTTTACGGGTTATGTTGATTCTGATTGGGGTGGTGTTGTAATAATAGTTAAATTAATACATGCCAGGACTAGTTGGTGGTTAGGATATTGGAAAAATACGCATATTAAAAAATATATTAATATTTTTATTTGTCACAGCACATAATATCACTGGGTTACACAATTAAATCGTTGATTTAATTATTAAATACTGTTAATTGTCTGAGCTCATGAATACGTAATTGATTGAATGCAAATTATAAAGTTGAGCTCGAGTAATTGATTTAAATAATTAAAGTAATTAGTTTGAATTTATTTGAACACTGATGTTATTGTAAAAAATGTCATGATAAACAGTAACATGAAATCAGAGGTTACCGAGCGAAGTTTACAATTGAACACTTGAATTACTATTTCTAATAGCACCAATGCATAAATAAATGTGATTATTGAGTTTATAATATTTATGATCACTTAATTAAATTGATTTGAATGAGCTTATGATAAATTGCACTGAATTGAATTTATTTGTTAGACACGTGGTAGCATGATTGCAGAGGCTACTGAGCAAAAGTTAATTTTTAATTCGATTGCAATATTAAGCATAATGATAATTAATCGATTATGATATTAAGTCTTTTCATTTAAT
The DNA here is from genome assembly GCA_964016945.1 of Microplitis deprimator. NCBI lineage: Eukaryota > Metazoa > Arthropoda > Insecta > Hymenoptera > Braconidae > Microplitis > Microplitis deprimator. The sequence continues at coordinate 3,054,357 of OZ024713.1, forward strand.
TGAGCACTGGTAATAATAAATTATTTAATAAAAAAGGCACCTGTGATGTCTCCCTTGTGAATAACCTCTTGAGAAACGTGGTCGTCGATCACTAGAATTCTTGAGTTTTTTATAGAATTATTTTCTGAGCTCTGGTGCCCAAAATTATAAAAATAATTATAGTTTTAATGAGCCCGATGAATGCTGAGTTTAATTAAATTATTATTTAAATTAATTACTGTTGATAATTGCTATTAGGGTTACAAATAAGTTTCCGCTGTTTTTTAACACAAATAAAATATTTATTATAGAAGAACGGTAATATAAATTTATTTAAAATATTGCCCATCACTTGCAACCACTTTTTCCCATCTCTCAGGCAGCATTCGAATCCCACGTCTGAAGAACTCCTTGTCTTTTGAGGCTATCCACGAATCAACCCAATTATTGGTATCCTCATAAGATGTGAACTACTGCGCCGTCAGAGCATGTGCCATGGACCGGAACAGGTGATAATCGGACGGTGCAATGTCTGGTGAATACGGCGGGTGGGGTAACACTTCCCAATCAAGTGTTTCCAAGTACTTGTTCACGGGAGCCGCAACATGTGGACGAGCATTGTCATGCAGAAGAATAATTTTTTCGTGTCTAGAATAGTATTGAGGGCGTTTTTCCTTCAGAGCTCGGCTTAATCTCATCAATTGTGTTCGATAGAGGGCTCCAGTAATTGTTTCGCTCGGATTAAGCAACTCATAATACACTACACCTAGCTGATCCCACCAAATACACATAAATTTTTTTTCGTGAATATTCGGTTTTGCTGTTGATGTTGACGCGTGGCCAGGTAATCCCCATGATTTTCTTCTTTTTGGATTGTCATAATGTATCCACTTCTCATCACCGGTTATGATACAATGTAAAAAACCCTTTTTTTATATCTAGCTAGCAGCATTTCACTTAAGCATAATCGGCGTTCAATATCTCTCGGCTTTAATTCGTACGGAACCCAATTTCCTTGTTTATGAATCATTCCTAATGATTTTAAACGATGTGAGACTGCTTGCTGAGTGACTTCTAATGTTAGAGCAAGTTCTTTTTGTGTTTGAGATGAATCTTCCTCCAATAATTCCTCCAATTCTGCATCCTCGTAAATTTTTGGCCTTCTACTGCGATCTTTGTCTTCTACGTCGAAATCACCGTTTTTAAACTTTTGAAACCACTCTCGACACGTTCTGTCACTCAAAGCACCCTCACCATATGCTTCTACGAGCAATTGATGCGCCTCAGCAGCAGATTTCTTTAAATTAAAGAAGTCAACTAATATTTCCCGAAAATGACGCTTACTTGGCTCAAATTTCGACATTTTTAACTTATGAAAATTATATTTTACCAATATAAAATCAATGATATTAATAGGTTATGTTGTTCTTGAATGTCCAAACTATTTTTCAAGCCGGTTATTATCTGCGAAAGCTAACCGAAATTCCGTGCCGCGCCATCTACAATAAAACGGCGGAAACTTATTTGTACTCCTAATATATTAAATTAAAAAATAAATAACTGGCATAAAAAACTTAACAAATGTGCATTTTCAAAAATTAAATAAAATATTATTAAATATAATTCTTTCTCTTCAAACTAAATATTTTAGCTCTGCGCTAGTCGCAACATCGCCCGTGTACCTACTTTTATGACCGTTCTGGGTTCGGTCCCATAAAATTCGATCCTTTCTGTTCACAGTGCGAGCCTTTTGCCCGCATACGCAGCTCTTCTACGCGAACATTTGGTCGCCAGATTGCAGTCTCTTTTTTTTTATACATATAATTTTTGTTATAAATAATTTTACAGGACTTTCTCACGCGCTTGGGAAAGTGGAAAAATCGAGAAACTTCCAAACCAGTTTCAAACCTTGTTTCCCTAGCATACTGGGGTTCTGCATCGGTTGGTTGCTGTTGTCTCCAGTCAGTCGTTCTGTGACCTCTCATACTGAACACATCGAGTGTTTCCTAACTTGTCAATTCTCTTGACCAGCTTCACACCAATTAACAAATATCAGTTCAATAATTCTTTTTCTTAAACATAGTTGAAGTAGCAACAGTTCAGTTACAATTTACAAGTCAGTTCTTCAAGCGTTTATTACCATCAAGAGCTATCAAACATCAAGTACGCAGCATCCAGAGCAATCAACAACTTGTGATCATCAACAAGCAGCAACGTGCCATCACGCATTGGTGTGATCGCGATATCCAGCTTCAGACTACCAGCACTCAATCATAAAACTCAGGTCTAAGTACATCTAAACCTGGGTTAGATTCGGTATGTACACAGATTCAATTAATAGTCTTTCTTGCATCCGTTAATACTCTGACACTATAACTGGGTCGCGCTATAACGACTAACCTTCAGCTGCTCATAAAAATGTCTTCCTGAGTCTGGTCCCGGTTTACCTGCGACCGGGGCACCACCTTGTGATTCGTCAGTGGTTATAGCGGACCATATCTACTCTGGATAATCCCTTCAGGTATTCTCTCCTTACCGCGAGCACCATAATGGCTGATCTGCCCGCAGTCTTCACCAAGGCCTGCCCCCAGACTGGTCCCGGTTCACCTGCGACCGGAACACCGCCTTGGTGACCCGTCAGTTGTTATGGTGGATCGGCTAGATGAGAGGTTCGAGAGGTACCTACTGGATTCTCGTCTGGCTACTCCGCATCTGACCTTTCTCAGTCTATCACAAGGTCTTCTTGAGTCTGGTCCCGGTTCGCCTACGACCGGAGCACCACCTTGTGATCCGTCAGATATCCTAGCAGGCAGCATCAACTTGTTCTTACCGATCGCATCATAATGGCTGACCTACTCCCAGCTTTCACCAGGACCTTACCCAGAACGGTCCCTGGTTCTCTGCGACTGGGACACCGCCTTGGTGACCGGTCAGTTGTTGTGATGGATCAGCTTGATGACACATGCGTCTCGAGATATTCTTTCAATCATGTTCTTATCTACTCAACTTCCGAGTTAATAACATTCAGCTTGAGGCTCTCGTGACACCAATTCATGGCTCGCGAGAACTCCAGCATCATGTTCCGACCTCTAAGCTGATCTATCTCTATTTGTCTGACATCCGAGTAAGCCACTAACACCGTATTATTCCCAACAGCTGCTGCCTAGTCGCTGCGAACGAGCTAATACGAGATCTGAACGAGCACCGTGAGTCTTTAGTCTGAGACTCAACATCCTGAGCTATTTCCGAGACCGCTTGATCACGCTAGCAGTTGCTTGGCCCTGCCAAGCTAGAATCAGCAGCGTGCATCCTCTAGGTATCGCTTGACATAGCGAGACCGTCAACTACTAGTCCTTCGCCTGACGCGGCGAAATCATCAACAACCAGAGCTACCAGTCAGCGGGCTGCTTATCAGGCTCGCTTCCAGTCCGTCATCACTCAACACCGATCGAGTCAGAGCACATCAGCTCTGTTGCCACCAGCGCAGCCACGAGGAATCCAATCTTCTAAGTATTCACCAGTACCGGAATCATCAATTACCGTCCACTACTTTACATCCACCTAAGTCTATTCTGAATTTTACAATAACTTATCTGCAATATAATTTGTTTTAACGATCAATAAATTTGTCAAATAATTAATTTTAGTTCTTGCTCAAACAATTACTTTGAGATGAACACAAAATGATACGATTTAGAATAACACGTGTTATCACTAGAATGTATATAGCGAAAGATAATGGCGGCCGTCTTCTCGACACGAGGCAGGAAAAAATCGATGCGCATGCGTCGCACTGCGCTAGTCAAGTTTAAATTCAACAGCCACGAGGCCCCAGTAGGTGCTGCCTCTATCTGTCGGAAGTGCAACTATATTTGAATTTAAATATAGTGTGATTACGCAACAGGTGGTAATGCTAATTCCGATAGGAAGAGTACAATAGGCTTCTTATTTAAGTTGTTTGATAGATGTACAATATGTTGGAATACTAAAAGACAGGCATCTGTAGCAGCTTCATCAACAGAGGCCGAGTATATGACACTGCTTGAAGCTGTTAGAGAGGCACTGTGGTTAAAACCATTGGCATCAGGTATAAACCTTGAGACCAAAGATCCAATCTTAATTTATGAAGACAATAATGGTTGCATTAGTATTGCAAATAATCCATCGAGTCACAAAAGATCCAAACATATTGACATCAAATATCATTTTTCCCGTGAACAATGCGAGGAAAAGACAATAATTTTAAAATATATTTCAACAGGTGAACAAATAGCAGATATGCTGACAAAGCCATTGCCAAGGATAAGGTTTACCCAACTTGGGAGCAAAATGTCTTTAGAATAAAATAGTTAATAATTTGTATTTTTCTCACTTAAGATAACTATAGATATGGACATTAGACATAAGTTACATTCTTGTTTTTAAAATGATCTGATAGAGGTTTTTTTATATTTTTGTGGGCTTTATGTTTTTCCCTTTATCCGTAGAGCAAATGCTGGATTATATGTAATATTATGGAATTTGCTTTGCCCAGAAAAGAGTATAAGGAAGGTACGTTCATAGATAACGTAATTACTATTTATGTATACTGGTGCCGCGCGTATTGGGCCCAAGACAATTCATCCCCGCGACAATTCGTCCCCTGACAGCTCATCCCCGACAATTCTTCTCTTTTTTTATTAAAGAATTTCATATCATTATGAAATTTCACGCCGTTTCAGTGAAAATTATCGCAAAAATGATGAGATAAAGAAATAATTTGATTTTATTTTATGATATTGAATATTCTTTATTTACTTCAAGTTTCTCTCTAATAATTTATTATTATTTCTGATTCATGTCATTAAATTATCTGTGATTAAAGTATGATAAATAACTGCGATAGTTATTTCGTTTTCACATTAATTTATAATTTCTAGTAAAAATATCAATTATTACAGCGAATTTAATCTGATTGATTGATTTAATTACTGTTATTGTCTATTAATTGTAGTTATTGCATTTTTGAAATTTGATCAAATGAAATAATTGAACGATTAGTTTATTTCAAATCGATATATGAAAAATTTATTTGTGACATTCAACTATGTATAACTTTATCGAAACGTATTCATTAGTGTTAAAATTTATGTATTTAAAAATAATAAAGTGTTTATAATTTTTCATTCCAACCTATATTTATTTTGTTTAATTGACATTTTCAATTATTAAATTAATTATTTCATATGAATTCCATAAAATTTTGAAAGGGACGAATTGTCGAGGATGAGTTGTCAGGGGATGAATTGTCGCGGGGATGAATTGTCCTGGGCCCAACACGCAGTGAACCGTTAACAAAAATCTCTCTCTTATACTTATAGTTTTTAGTTTCATATTTTTATATTTTGATACATTATTTTTACGTCTTTTGAGGAAATGCAGGGACATCTGGTCTGTATTTTCTCTGTCCTTGAGGCAGGATTGGGTTTTATTAATTCTTTGAAAATGAAAGGAATATTTCTCTCAGGGTAATAAAACTGGGTATATTTTTGAGACAAAGGAAATGCAAGCTATAACTTGTACGTAGATGAAATTTAACTGTAGGATGTAAGGACCTAGGATAAGAAATATATAGAACCAAATATTTAGTCTTAACTAGCTCTCTAAGCTGTAAGCACGTATCTTCCGATTGCTCTTTTCAGTTCTAAATAAAATCCTAATTAAAATTTATAAAGAAATAATTTATTTAAATTAAACTAAATACGATCTTGTAACCTTCATCATTTCCAACACTTCCCGATAAGAAAATCGATGATTTTCAAAAAATTCGAGAAGTTATTAGTTTCAACCAGGTTCGCAAAAATCGGGTTTTCATCATATGTTCACGTTTGAAAGTGTGAGGATGCTATTCAGACATTTTCAGAGCGATGTGTGTGTGTGTGTGGGTGTGTGTGTGTGTGTGTGGATGTGGATGTGGATGTGGAAGTAAACCTCTCATATCTTTTTAATTAATGAACCGATTTGGATGGTTCTTGCGGTATTCGGAAGATTTCTTTTGAACTTAGATTTTCAGAAAATTTCAAATCATTTAGTCAAATAGACTCTGAGATATTAAAGAAATACGAAAAGAAAAAATGATTTTTTTTTTTCATTTTTTTTGGATATTTCGAAAACTGTCGAATCAATCAATTCCAAAATCTAATTAGCTCTAAAACTCGATAAAAGCTTTTGATTGCTGCCCAGAACCTTTCAATCGGATAATCCATTCGAAAGATATCGTCGACGAAATAATAAATGTAAAATCTGTATCTGCTTTTTTCATTGAATAAATCATAATTACTGACCAACTTAACTCAAACCTAATATGTTCATCTTTATGTAAGTGATTGGAAGTGACTGCCTAAAAATCATATTGTTCGCTTATACCACGATAAACTAACACGATATAGATGCAACGTATCACGTTAACTTATTTTTGAGCTAATTATTGAACATAATTGTGAATAAATATGTAAAAAACGCTTATTTATTCATTATTTTGGATTCTAAATTTTTCAATTTTGATATAAAACGTAACCTTTTTGAGCTTGAAAGCTCATAAATAAAGGAAACCAAAGATACTCTCGCTTTAGAGCTCGAAAATAGCGGGAAGTTCCGGGGCTGGCCCGCAGGGCCAACCGATGCCCTGATTTTTTTAACTTCCCGCTAGAAAAATCGAAGATTTTCAAAAATTTCGGGAAGCTATTGTTTTCACCCCGGCTTGCAAAAATCGAAATTCGTACAGATATAGACGTTTTGAGGTTCTAGGAAGCTATTTTGACTAAATTCCAGATGATGTCCGAGTGTATGTATGTATGTACGTACGTACGTAAATATTCTGTAACTTTTGAACGGATGAACCGATTTTGATCGTCAAGGTGTCATTCGACAAGGCTTGTTAATTACTATAAGCACTAAAAATTTGAGATTATCGGTAGAGTACGTTCAGAGATATTTCAAAAATAAAATTTTTTCAAAAAAGTTTTTTTTGAATAACTTTTAATGCGCTCAATGGATTGATTCTGGAATCTAATCAGCTCTTAAACTTTATAAACCGCGTCGAATGCTACCTCAACCATCAAAATCGGTTCATTCGTTCAAGAGAAACCGTGAACGAAAGAATTAAAAAAAAAATTTTTCTTTAGTTTTTTTGAAATTTCTCAACGACTCCATAAATCAATTTCAAAATTTGATCAGCTCTAGAACTCAATAAAACGCATCGATTGCCACCTCAACCGTTGCAATCGATGAATTCTTTCAAGAGATATCGTTGCTCGAAGAGCTCGAAAATGTATTCTCAATAATGGTCTCGAGCTTAAGGAGTTCAAAAACTGCGGGAAGTTTTGGGGCTGGCCCGCTGGGTCAACTGACAGACCGATTATTTTTTAAATAATCGACAATATCAATTAATCAGCTCTTTACATTTCATAAAACCTAGTGGTTGTAGTAAAATGAATAAGTAGATCATTGAAAAGTATCAGCTCATATAAGTAGGTCCGTCCAATAACCAGCGTTCAAACAAAGCAATCAGAAGGACCGAACTTCGCGTCCAGAGCCCAGCAGAATTTTCATCGAGTTTTTTTCACATCATTTACCCCACTCAAATAGTTTAAACGTTAATGATCATAAATGCTATTAGGCCAATAAAAATGAAATTTTTTTATAATTTAATTTATTTGCTTGCTTGGCTGATTGCTGGCTACCATTAATCGGCCGATAGTTGAACGCTGTTAATTGGCCAAGGTTATTATCCCGGCTATAAGCCATTTATCAGCCAATAAAAATTGCCATTACTGAGCCATTAATCAACATTCTTGGTCCAGTAATGACTCGATATAGGGCCGATTCCCAAACTTTGTATGGGTGTTTTGACGGAAAAAGTATATTTATAAGTACTTGTTTATGATATTCGGCACACCGATCAGTCGTATTTTTATCATCTCTATCTACGTGATGATTAAATAATGTCAAGAATATTAAAATTACGCTTACTACTTAAAACAGAATTTTTATCGACATCTTCAAATATTTTAATGTAATTTAGTTTCGCTGATATACTGAGTGTTTGTAAAACGAGTTCGGCTTTTTTTACCCATCAAATAACTCAGATTACAACTATCTATTTTGATATTGAAATTACATGCTTTTTTGTCGGTTGTTGTACTATTTTTTAATGTCTCCACATTAAAAAGAATTAATCATTTCTGTAATAACCTTGGAATTTCTGTGATACATGATATATATTGTTATTTTTATAGATACGAGTGTTATATGATGTTGAAAAAAAATTTCTTAACGTAATTTAAGTCGCAGGTGCACACGCACAAGTATCAATGAGTGCTTATTAGTGTGCACTGAAAACAAGTGCTAAAAACATTGTGTTTGACAGATATGACTTAGCCCACGAACTATTCACTATACTGCACTCAACCAATGTCTGATTTTCACGAATTTTTATATCAGCAAAGTGAACCCTGTAAGATAAGGTTATATTTGACATTGGGACTTTACTCTCGAGAAAAATTTTTTTTATACAATTTTAGAAAACATCATAAAATCAAATATAATCCTGTGAATTTCTGTAATATTTTATATATATGTATAGATTTCTGATATTAAATTTATAAAACTCTATAATACCTTTTATAGTTCTATGAATATTTTATGGGTGTGCGAATCGGGTCGGACCCGAACTGAGTCGAATATATCTATTTGGTTAAATTTCAAATCGAATAATTCGAATTTCCAGAAATTTTTCTCTTCGGTTTTCTTATATATCTCAGAATCTATTTGACACAATAACATAAATTTTTTTGGAAATTTAACTTCAGAAGAAATCTTTAGAATGCCGCAAGAACCATTTAGATCGGTTCATTAATTAAAAAAAGAAATAAGAGGTTTGCATCCACAAACACACACGTGCGCACGCACATACATGCATTCACATTTGCAGACATCTCTCTGAAAATGTCAGAATAGCTTCCTAGGACCTTCAAACATCGAGATCTGCTGAAAACTTGGTTTTCGAAAATCAGGTTGAACCCAATACCTTCCCCAATATTTCGAAAATCGTCAATTTTCTGAGCGGGAAGTTAAAAAACATTTTAAAAACGAATTAATTAGTTATAACAAAATTATGGTCGATTTTTATTTAATCATAGTGTTGTATGAAATTTACCGTAAGAACTAGATAATCTATGACAAAACAAATCATTTATAACGACAACCTTTATTTAATCATAATTATGTTTATACTGTTATTGTTACATTTTTCTATCTAATTTTCCGAGGACATTTCAAAAAATATTCATATTTTTTCTGAAATTGGAGAGCTGCACAGAAATTATTCTTCATATACTTCTGAAAGTCACAAAATCGACCAAAAAACCTAAACTAACTTTCTTAAATCAATCAATTTTTATTTTTAAGAACTGTCACTAAGCATCTATATAGTTGTATTTGACGGTAACAATTTTAACCAGCCTTATAACTGTCATTTGTACAACAAAGTTATCAGAAAAAATTTTGTGACGCCAGTGGAATGTAATAATTAACTTATTTTAAATACAAATCGAAAGAGCATTAATTAATTTTTTTTTTTGTCAAGAAGGATCCTTTCAATAGTATATTAATCAATTTCTCAATTCATATACGCGTATCGATAGACGATAGACGTTGACATCCAGATACCCTGGATTCTATAGAAATTACTTATATAGGAACCCAGATTCCTACAGATTCATGTGAGTCAAGGGAGCGCAATGAGTGAATGTGTGTAAACCCATTTATTTCGGATTGAAATACATGGGTTTGCGCACCCTCATCCATTGCGCAAACTTGCCCCACATTACTCTATGAATTTCCCAGATAGAAATCCATACATTCAAGTTCCTATATGAAGTTCCTACTTGGGAATCCCCGTATCTACAGTTTCTTATACACCAAAAAAATAAAAAACTTTCCCAAATGTTGATCTATAAATACTTCTTTTAAACAAATATTTACATATTATATTCTTAATCATAGTAAATATATATACTTTAACCAATTAACTATTTATGATTTAACAATTTCTATACTTATTTTTAAAAAATATACTTAGTTGGAGTACATTTTTACGAAGATTAGACAAATATCCACTCAGTAGGATACAAACATTTATATACTTGAAAAAAGTTTTTTTTTGTCAGTGTATATCGATTTCCCATATGGGAATTCAGACACACATAGTTTTCTTACTTCTTTATACATGGATTCTTAGATAAATCCATACTTTTCTATATCCCCCGGGTCCCTATGCAATCTCAAATAGATTTTTTGACAGGAATTCGTTTGTTCATGGCATCCAGGGAAAAAGGTTTGGATCTGACCACAAGTAATTATATTTGATCAGAGCTGATCTCCGGTCGCGTAACCAATGTAAATGAACACTAAAATCAACGCATTATTTTTTTAGCTTAAATAATTTTTGTCAAACCTATGTGTATATCGATATGATCATATTAAATCATGTATGATCATATTTAATCATATATATTCAGACATGAACTTTTTTTCCCGGGAATGGTAGTATGATAACAGACTACCGAGCGAGAATTGACTTCTAAAAAATAATTTATCATAATGATAATCAAAGTAATTATAAAATTGAATCTTTCATTTATTTGATCACTTGTTATAATTATTAATTAATGATTGTGCACTTATTATTAATTAATGGTTTCTGTTGAATTGACCTCTTTAAAAACGTGGTCGTTAATTGCTAGAATTTCTTGACTTCTTAATTAATTATTTTGTTGAGTTTTGATGCGTGAATTATATAAGTAATATAATTCTGGAGCTTGGTGAGTTTTTTGATTAATTAACTGAGTATTTTCAATTTTTTCCTCGAGATTAATACAAATATACTTGATTACTTGAAACACATTTTTCCTTAAAAACTACGTTGTGAAAGATAATGGCGTAGGTCTTCTCGACACGAGGCAGGAAAAAGGCAATGCGCATGCTTCAATTCAAATGTTATAGCCGTTGGCCCCAGCAAGTGCTGCTCCTAGCTGCCAGAAGTCCAACAGAATTTGAATTCAAACTTAGTTGTAATCATGCAACAGGATCATTAATCACCGATTAGTAAACGGCATTTAAGGTTTGTTTCATAAACTAATAAATTTCGTAATTTGTCTAAGTTGTGAAGTTAACAAATTTTTTAATTTCATTGCGATTAAAATTACATATCACTTATTTATTTACGAAGAAGAATTTTTGACCTATTGACACTTTATCGCATTCAAATAATCAAAGTTTTGATTTTCAGTTATTTTTTTTTATTTATCTGTTTAGTTCAAGACCAAATAGATAACAAAATTTAAAGTTGCTAAAATTCATTTGTAATTCAAATTAATATTACTTCTAACTACTTACTACTGCATTAATCACAAATAATACGTTTTTTTTTCTTTTTTTTTTTCATCAAATATTCTAATTTGAATAATAAGTTATCAGAAATACTATTGAAGCTTCGATTTAATACAGCAGTTCAAACATACATCATAAATCGATGATAAGTTTCCAAGATCTATTTATTGAAAGTGACCCGGATTATCAATGCAGGAAATTAAAAATAGTGGTTACGAAAAATTAGTCGATAAAGTAACTATCAGTTATTTAGTTATTCCGCAATGATATATTTTTCTATGTCATCAGTCCAAAAGTTATCTGGGGTTAGTCGGACATAATGTTCTTTTCCATTAGTAGAATTGAGAGTTGATAAAGTCCACAAACGAGGAAAAATAATTGATAAAAAAATCACTATAAATATCGCAAGTAATCAGCATTTGTACTTCAGTATTGGGGCAAACTTGAAAGTATTCACTGTCATTATTTAAATACTGTAAGTAAATTATTTAAAATTTTAATACACTCAGAGAATTTCACGGTATTTTTCTTATAAAAAATGTATAAAAAAATAACTATAGTCACAGTAGCATGAGGATAGTACAGAATTATGGTGAAATTTACCGATAGCATAGAAAGTTTTTAAACGCTTTGAGCAAAATTTACAGTGCATTGCAATCTTAAAAAAGCAAGAGGATAAATTTGCTATTAGACATTATCACTTGCGCCATTTTATTTGATTATCCTGATTCATAATATTTAGTAAAATATCCGTAAAATATAAAATATAAAATAAACGCATACAATTAAAAAAAAAACTGAAAGACGGCTGACCCTGTAGGTCAGCTCAGAAACTTCTCACTATTTTCAAAGTCAGTGCTCGAAAACACTTCTGTCAAAATTCATATTCGAGCTGGACAAGCGCGGGAATATATTTTAATATATTCGTATTTTTGAGCACTCCCGCATGAAAATAATGTATAGTTCTAAAGTATACTACAAAGTATATCCATGTGTATACTTTCTATAAATGCGGCAAAATATCTCATAAATGAGTTATAGCATGTGATACTTAGTTATTATAAATTTAAAATATAATTAATTGTATAGTATTACATATATGTAAAACTATACCTTAATGTATACTTTTTAATATATTCGAAATTTATAAATTAAACTATAGTTAATCGAAGATATATGATAAAAGTAGAAAGTATTATTATGTCATGGTCAATGACAGTGAGAAAGCCGCCATTTCGGATTAAAACTATCTCTAGCGAAACTGGCTAGGTGCTAGCCAGCGCCTCGTTTTTATTTCTACAAGGGAATAGGTGGGAAGCATTGATTAGAGCAACATACATGCAATCACTCAGTAAAAACAAAATATATGCAGGTTAATTTTGTAAAATAAATTGACATTTATTCATTGGAATAAATCACCAGTTCCAATAAAATAAAAAAACAATTTATCTACTAAATTTATTCAAAATTTCAGAAGCATTCAAATACTCTGAAAGAAAAAAATGTATAGGTTCAAGAACATGTGCTTGATTTAAGAATTTTAGTTGCTTAATTAGTGCCGAGCTTATTTTCTTCAGTTAAGTACAATAATTACTTTATCCAAGTATTTTATTTACTTGCTTAGGACTAAGAAAAATCTTGATTTTGTCAAATAAATATTGTCAGAGATGCTGTTTTAAATCCAATGTTGTTCAGATTAGTTTTGTACCTTAATGAACAAATTTTCTTTAAATAAATAGTTGTACCCTGCCTAAGATTCGAAACTAAACCGATCACATCAGAATTATAATCTACGCTTTAGAACGCTGACTTGTTTAAAATCATGTTTTCAATAACTTTAGTTATTCATCGATTTTTGACATCTTAATAATTAATTTACACAACTAAGTAATAAAATTTAAATGTTTAATAGATTTTAAAAATAGCTCTCGACAAAATTAACATATTTTATATTTGTATCAATACCAATAAGAAATCTCATTTTGTCATGAAAATAAATTTTTTTCATAGTGCTAGAATGATGTTCTAATTTTTAATTATATCTATCTCCCATTGATTTTTTTTTATTTAACAAAATGATTACTTCATTGAAGAGTTTCAAAACGAATTATATTTTAATATGATCTTTGATAAGGCTGACTGGCCATTTTTGATCTAATTAATTCTTTTTCTTTATTTTCAGCCTGTCGATCGCCTTGATACTTTGATTTTCTACATAGAAAACAACGCCAGAGCCCTAAATCAGAGGACAATGTTCAATTTTTTGCAAGCTCGCCGACTCCCCGTCAGTATCTCACTTGCGCCCAAACAATCATCATAAGTTGAGTAGCGTCGAGGTGGCACCATGCCCACAGCGCGAGTATTTGATTCCCGTGAAAACACGTGAACTTTAAATTACTGCAAATCTTCATTTCAAGATCCATAACTATTCGCGTTCAATACGTACACATTTGTGGCATAAAAAATTTTTTAAAATAAATTTAAATTCCTACCAAAAGGACTTTCGACAATATTCCGATAAACTCAATCAGACAAAAATTAGACTAGTAAATTTCTCCAGCCAGATTAGACAGGAGATAACGTTTAATGACACATTTTTAGAGTCAGTTAGTTATTACTAATTAAATTAATGATCATAAATTGAAGGCCAGGAAAGGGGGGGGGGTATCAACCCTAAAAAGATTTCATTACTTAAAAAGACAAGAGACAAAACGGGCTGTTAACATTATTCTTTTAAGACTAGACAAAATATCAATATAAACAAAATGAGCCAATATGGCTAACTTACAGTATTTTATAAAAAATCTTAAAAGTCGAAAATTAGCGCTATAAATTTTTGTCAAATATTTCAATCAAAATTTTCCATACTTTCATTTAAAATTTCTTTTGTAAGACTTCTTTAGCTTCAAATTTCGAATTCTTAAAGCTGTCTCATATTGATACCGAATAGTTATTTAGTGATTCAAAATAGTAAAACTAGAAAATAAAAGTAACGCTAATATTTACATTTTTTTTTTTTACGGGCCTATTTTGCCCTCCCCCCTTCCTGTTCCTATATGATTATTATTATTATCATATTTATTGGTATATTTATGAAACAATATTACAAAATCCATAAGACGCCATTTGTCTTCATAAATTTAAAACAAAAACTTTTTTCTTGCTTCAATACTGGACAGGTAGTAGAGACACCGCTTCAGTTATGCAAGTACCTTGTAATAAGTATAGAGTGCACGCATACTTTATACAACAGATGTAACCTTGTTGAGGTTGACATTAAAAAAAAAATTTAGGCAACGGTTGGCCCTGCGGATCAGCCCCAAAACTTCCCGCTGTCTTCAAGCTCAAGAAATTCGAAAATACTCTTGAATGCAATTGCTTTTTATGAGCTTTTCAAGCTTAAAAAATTGAAGAACAAGCATTTTTGAAATATTTATTCATGATTATATTAAATATAACAAATTAATTCAAACAAAAGTCAATGTAAATGACTAAAATAAAGATTTAAATAAATTTTCACACAGATCAGTGTTAATATAGAATAGTCAATTTCCCATAGTACTAAACTTTGTAGCCAAAAATAGCCAAAGTCAAATAAAAAAATTGCATAAAATAGAGAAAAATCTGACGAATCATCTATTACAAAAAGCTAAGACAATAAGTTGTAATTTTTTTTTTTTGTTATTACCAAAAACCGTTTGCAAGTAAAACTTCCAGCCGAATTCGATGGAATACTGGAAGAAAACGTTTCTCACACATTTAATTTGATGTACAAAAAAAAATAATTCAATCATTTCTGAACCGTTTGGTCACAAAATTTATACAACATTGTTAACTAATTACTATGAAAAAAATTATTTAATTTAATCAACACAAAAAGTACTTGCCTAACAGCTGATTTAGGCAAGTATTTTCTTGCGTTGAAGTTGGCTGAGGCTTTACTCGCGAAACGATTTCGTTAATAATAAAAAAAAATTAAAACTTCTCGTTTTTGGTGTTTGTACTGGATGATTTGTCAGATTTTTCTCTACTTTGTGCAGTTGTTTATTTGGCTTTGGCGATTTGGCCATAAATTTTAGTACAATGGGAAGTAGAAAATAAAACAAACGAGAAAAATCTTAAAAACAGTGGTTTATCAATTTTTTTGTTGATAATAATATTTTGACTAAAGAACGAGTTGCATTATGATATGTAGTGATTAAAAAAAAAACGTAAAAATGAAGTGTTACTATGATTTTGAACACATTTTAGTACATTATATTATGATTTATCCGGGAAAAATGGCAATCGTGTTTTAAATTTTTAGAGCTGATTAGATTTTAAAATTGATTCACTAAGTCATTTCCGAGAAATTTCAAAAAATCTATGTGTGTCTGTGTGTAGCCACACACACACACACACACACACACACACACACACAGATACAGACACTCGAACATCATTCTGAAAAAAGTCAGAATAGCTTCCCAGGACCTGAAAACGTTGACATCTGATGAAAAATCGATTTTCGAAAATCGGGCTGAAAACAATAACTTCCCGAATTTTTTAAAAATCATCGATTTTCTTGGCGAGAATTTAAAAATAAAAATTTCGTTAAATAAATAATTTTTTAACTTCCCACTAAGGAAATTGAAAACTTTCAAAAAAAGGGAAGTTATTGGTTTCAGTCCGAGTTTTTGAAACCAAGTTTTGAACAGATCTTGACGTTTCAAGGTCCGAGGAAGCTATTCTGACTATTTTCAAGATGATGTGGAAGTGTGCGTATGTGTGTACGTATTCTGTATTTTTTGAACAACTGAATCGATTAGGCTTTTTCAGGTAGGGTTTGAATCGGCTTATTAATTCATTCGTTAAAAAAATCGTAGTCGAAAGAATTTCGAAAAAGTGTTTTTTTACTAAAAATATTCAAATCGTTGATCTAGTTCATGACAGTAATAGTTTGACGATAGTCGTTAAAAAACTGCTCCGAATGTTACCTTTAACGTTAAAATCAGTTTATTATTTCCAAAGATATTACTGATATAAAATGCAAAAAATGACGATTTACTTCATTAATTTTTGTTGTTATTGACTATTACCTGAATTTTCACAACGGAACGTGCGATATTACCATTTTTGAGCTCGGAGACCTTGAAAAGGTATTAATAATAGTATTTTCGAGCTCTTGAGCTTGAAAATTTCGGGAAGTTTTAGGGCTGGCCCGCAGGGTCATGCGCTTTTCAGATTTTTTTTTATCAAAACTAAAATCACATATTACAGACAATGGAGGTAAGTATTAATTATGAAAGAAGACAACGATAAAATGGCCGAGATACTTACACGTTTCATAGAAATATCATTGAATTATTGCGTAAATTATTAACTGTTGAGTTTATCGAAGAATCGTTAAAATGATTTTGCAGTACACTTTAGTCTGTATGTAGTTACTTTTATTCATTTTTATTTTTTCGTCCAATTATTTAAAATTTAAACTTGAGGATTCAATCTGCAAACCAAACTATTTTATTAAAATTAAAACCTTAAAATAAGAAATCATTCGATAACTTGTAAGCTGATCAATTAAGAGAAATTGTGTAGAGCTCAGATTAAAACCGAGACTTTTTCCGATTTCAAGACTAGTATATAATGCTACTTGTGACGACTAGTTCCTAAGATATCGACTTCATAGATACAGGTAAGTACTAAAATGTAAAATGCGATTTTTATCTCTCTCATTCCCGGTGAAAAAAGTTTAGATCTGACCACATATAATTATATCTGATCAGATCTGACAAAGTAGATCTGGCCAGATTTCTAAATTGTCTCTATCTGACGAGATCTGATCAGATATAATTAAATGTGGTCAGCTCTAAACCTTTTTCCCCGGGGATCCCTATTAAAAAAAAAAAATCTTAGATTGCGGAAAAAAAAAATAAGATAATTTCAATTCAATCCGAAATGAAATCTGATATATTAGGAATGTTACTTAGAGGAATAATAAATGATTATGATTAATGGAAAAATCTCAGTGACTGCTGGGCTCGAACCTGCATCCTTCCGATTCGAAGTTTTTGATGCTATTCACTGTGCTGACCCACGTATATGATCGCGTGAGTGTAAACAACTAGATATGAACAATTTTGAATAATAATACAATATATACATGATTATATCTGAGCAGATATAATGAGATCTGATTACGTTAAATGTTGTATTTAGTTTAGATATAGCTATATCTGATCGGATCTTACGAGATATACGCAGATCTGACTAGATATTATCATGTCTGACATTGTATCTAATTCAGATCTAATTATATCTGATTAGATCTGACCGGATATAAGCGGAGGTTGGCCAGATACAATGAGATCTGATCATGTCTGAATATTAGATCTGATCAAAAATAAGTAAATCTGCCAAGATATAATTTTATCTGATCAGATGTAGTTATATCTGGTCAGATCTTAATCATTTTTCCCTGATTAAAACAGAAAATTCATAACCTCTGAGCTGATTGAAATTAATAGTGTATAGTGTGACAAAAGATCAAATAAGATGATTTTAGACCAAGGTAAAGTTGGCTGCCCGAGTCATAGGCCAGGGCTAACATCACCCACATTCTCAAATCAGGTTTCATCCCTTGTCACACATTATACTTTTCATGATAACCCAGTACCGTTCTTAACTGTTAGCCTTCAGCAACTCTACATCATCAGTCTTGGACAAGTCTACTCAAGACAAATATTTGCTTAAGGTAAATTAATTTATACTTATCACAGAAATGCTTGATACTTGGGCATGACTGCTTCTTTGTTACCTAATCAAAAAAATCCATAGGGGAATCCTGCCTAGATTCCTGTGTTAGTTCCTGCCTGGCGTTTTGAGATGGATTCACATATAGTTTTCTATTATCGTCCATCATAGATTCATATAATATACACTATACTCGTATTAATAAACGATAGACATAGAAATCCAGATACCCTAGATCCTGTAGAAATTTCTTATGAAGAGACCCAGGTTCCTATATAAATTTTTAATGAAATTTTCTACATGAAAATCGAGGAACCTACAGTTTCTTATGTGGGTTTTCTGCATGGGAATCTAAATACCTATGGTTTCCCACATGGATTCTTACAAAAATCCATACACTTTCACATTAATTCCTATGGATTCTTACATAATCCATACTTTCCTGTGTGGATTCATATGGGTTCTTAAGCACATAGACTTCTTGATAAGGTACTGCCTGATCCGTGTACTCAGCATCAATTTAGCAAATTCTGTGATGCCCACTGGATATTCGATATAATTTTATCAAGTTTTAGAAGCAGTAATTGAAAAAAATAGTCTTTATTCTCTCTAAAAATCAAATTTTCACTATAGTTTTGACACTTTAGGCATTGAATGTTCAAAATCAGTTTCGGAGATATTTGCTATAGGGATGATCATTAAGTACATTAATAAGAAACTGAAAATTAAACAGAAGTTAATTGATAAACTCATCACTCATTTTCGATTGATTACGTTTTAATATTTTTTACTGTCAATAAAGTCGACATTTATTTGTGAATATATATGATAATTATTAGTTTCAGTTACTCAGCTGGGGAACGATACGGAAACTTAGCAACGGTAGAATCATCGCATTATATTATGAATTATTGAATACTTAATTTTGGATCCGTTCAAGAAGTCATCAATGTTATTATTACATTTCATTAGGTAATTAATTATTTTTATTTAATATAACAGAAAATAATAAGAATTTTATTTTAGTCAAATTTCAACTCAGACTTTAAAAACGTAATGAAACTTTAAAAAAATTTTTTAACGATTTATAGAAGGTTACACTCATCTATTTAATTAAGCTCTTAATTGTAAAAGTTCTAAGAATTTAAACTGAAGGTTCAATATTTAAAAAGCGATATCTTTTTATTTAAAACCCGCGAAAATCAAAATTTTTTTTTAGTCTTTGAATTTATAGACTTGTAACTTTTAGCATTTTCAACTTCCGGACGTACAGAAATATTCTTTCATTTTGAATTGAATATTCTATGGCAATTTTTCCACAAATTCTCGGTAGAAAAAATATTCGTTTCCTTTGTGGGGAATAATAGTGGAAAAATTTTAACTGAACAATGAAATTTGTTTTTAAATTAATAGAATTGATTTTTGTTTTTAGTGTCACTCTCAACAAGGTCACAGGTGTTGCATAAAGTATGTGTGTACTCTATACTTATTACAAGGTACTTGCATAACTGAAGCGGTGTCTCTACTACGTGATCAGTATTGGAGCAAGAAAAAAGTTTTTGTTTTAAATTTATAAAGACAAATGGCCTCTTATGGATTTTGTCATATTGTTTCATAAATATACCAATAAATATAATAATAATAATAATCATATAGGAACAGGAAGGGGAAGGGGCAAAATAGGCCCGTTAAAAAAAAAGTCAATAGTGTTAGTTTCTTTTTTTAATTTTACTATTTTTAATCACCGAATATTCGGTTCGATATAATTCGGCTATGAAAAAATAAAATATCGACATGCAGAGTTATATGATGTGTGAACTTAATATTTCGTTCAAGGCATTTGCGTACGTAAATCGGAACCTCCACTACATAACCGGTAATGAAAAAAACTAAAATAGTTTGGTATATGTACGGCAGTGAATGCCACCTTACGGATTTTGTAATATTGATTTATAACTATGTCAATAAAAATAATAATAATAGCTTTACATTGCAAGACGGTTTGTAATAGGGTGGAATACTCCTGAATTCCGTTTAAATTCAAATTTCGAATCGCGCCGATGTAACTGGCCTCCTTCTTCAACAACAGTCAATATTGGAAAGAATCCACTATCAGCCACCGAGGTCACTGCCGTTGAGTTCCTTGGCATGTGGTGTTTGAGGGGTTGGCCAACCTGAGTGGGGAGGTACGAGGACCACAGACGACTAACCATCGCTTTCTTGGCTCTCAGCAACCACTGTAGACGGTCGTGCTTGGTCTTCAACTACTACGACGCTACTAACATCTACCTATATCATTCAACGCTGCTGTATTGAATATCAATGAGCCAAGAGCACAAAAGCCCACCTCAGGTGAATGCTTATTTAAATATAATTAATTATTATGATTGTGGATTTGGACCTGGTGGATTTGGAAAGACTTGAAAAAGATTGGTGAATCTTAGAGAAACTGGTTTGTGGATTTGGTCATGGAGGAAAAATATTGGTGAAAAGAAGGACTGATTGGGTTTTGGAGATTGTTAAAGCAAGTTAAGTCGTGTTGATTATTCTCGGGTTAATTGTTTATTTGTAATTTCATTAGAAGTCAAGTTAAGTCACATGTTAACTTTGATTTCGTCAGTCGAGTCGGGTCAGTTCACCAGCCATCTTATATTTTATTGTTCATCTTTTTATTTCATTATTTGTAAAGTGACTTCATTCAATAAAATGCTATAGTTGTCATATTTCAATCTTACACATTTAATTGATTATTTTAATAACAGCGATCCTGATAAGTTAAGTATAAGATCTCTTTCTTAAGTTTTAATATACTGAGTGGTCCAGTACGGAGTTTTCCTCGTCCTGAGATTTCGCTGAGCATAGCGAGACACGGTAAGTGAAACACCTTAAATT
Source organism: Microplitis deprimator (assembly GCA_964016945.1). Taxonomy (NCBI): domain Eukaryota; kingdom Metazoa; phylum Arthropoda; class Insecta; order Hymenoptera; family Braconidae; genus Microplitis; species Microplitis deprimator. The sequence continues at coordinate 3,075,390 of OZ024713.1, forward strand.
TCACGTATGTGTAGGCCCTTATTTGATTAAGACCACTTTAATTTAAAAGAATAAGTAGCAGCCATTACAAGTTTTATTAATAAATAAAAGAGAAGAAATTGTTTTAATATTTGAGTCCGATGACTGAAAAAATGCAATTACTAAGACTTCGTTATTACTATTTCTTTAAATTCATCCACGTGAAAAAAAATACATATATGGCCATATATGACCGAATATAGTTCATATATGGTCCGACTAACTTCTTAATAAAGTTATGCATGTCCATATATGAATCATATATGGCCATACATAGTTATGTATGACTATGTATGCTCACGTATGTCCGTAACTAATGGATTTTATAAATGTATATGTCGTAGACAGATCGTGAAATTATACAGTTCGTGAACTGTCTAGTCATTTCATAAACTGCAACCAGATCGTGAAATGGTCGATCAGTTACACGAAGTGTCTAAAATTTTTAGACAGTTCATGTAATGCAATCAGGCCTTAGACAGATCGTGTAATATTCCAGAATTACATGGAATGTCTAAATTATTTAAACAGTTCATGAAATGTCCAATAGCTGTTTTGCCGATCGTGTAATATTTGTAAAACAAATAAATATCTTAAGACAAGTCGAATCCCGCCCTCAACAACACACAGTTTCATGCGCGTTCACCACTTCTTTCTCTGAGAGAAGCTGTGAAAAATTGCAGTTGAGGGCAATGATTTTTTCAATGCTCGTGTAGAGCTTCTAACAAACTGTCTAATTTCACGATCTGTCTACGACATATACATATATATATATATATATATATATATATATATATATATATATATATATATATATATATATGTATATGTATATTAGGGTTACAAATAAGTTTCCGCCGTTTTTTAACACAAATTAAATATTTATTATAGAAGAACGGTAAGATAAATTTATTTAAAATATTGCCCATCACTTGCAACCACTTTTTCCCATCTCTCAAAAAGCATTCGAATCCCACGTCTGAAGAACTCCTTGTCTTTTGAGGCTATCCACGAATCAACCCAATTTTTGGTATCCTCATAAGATGTGAACCGCTGCGCTGTCAGAGCATGTGCCATGGACCGGAACAGGTGATAATCGGACGGTGCAATGTCTGGCGAATACGGCGGGTGGGGTAACACTTCCCAATCAAGTGTTTCCAAGTACTTTTTCACGGGAGCCGCAACATGTGGACGAGCATTGTCATGCAGAAGAATAATTTTTTCGTGTCTAGAATAGTATTGAGGGCGTTTTTCCTTCAGAGCTCGGCTCAATCTCATCAATTGTGTTCGATAGAGGGCTCCAGTAATTGTTTCGCTCGGATTAAGCAACTCATAATACACTACACCTAGCTGATACCACCAAATACACAGCATAAGTTTTTTTCCGTGAATATTCGGTTTTGCTGTTGATGTTGACGCGTGGCCAGGTAATCCCCATGATTTTCTTCTTTTTGGATTGTAATAATGTATCCACTTCTCATCACCGGTTATGATACAATGTAAAAAACCCTTTTTTTTATGTCTAGCTAGCAGCATTTCACTTAAGCATAATCGGCGTTCAATATCTCTCGGCTTTAATTCGTTCGGAACCCAATTTCCTTGTTTATGAATCATTCCTAATGATTTTAAACGATGTGAGACTGCTTGCTGAGTGACTTCTAATGTTAGAGCAAGTTCTTTTTGTGTTTGAGATGAATCTTCCTCCAATAATTCCTCCAATTCTGCATCCTCGTAAATTTTTGGCCTTCCACTGCGATCTTTGTCTTCTACGTCGAAATCACCGTTTTCAAACTTTTGAAACCACTCTCGACACGTTCTCTCACTCAAAGCATCCTTACCATATGCTTCTACGAGCAATTGATGCGCCTCAGCAGCAGATTTCTTTAAATTAAAGAAGTAAACTAATATTTCCCGCAAATGACGCTTACTTGGCTCAAATTTTGACATTTTCAACTTATAAAAATTATATTTTACCAATATAAAATCAATGATATTAATAGGTTATGTTGTTCTTGAATGTCCAAACTATTTTTTAAGCCGGTTATCATCTGCGAAAGCTAACCGAAACTCCGTGCTGCGCCATCTACAATAAAACGGCGGAAACTTATTTGTCCTCCTAATATAGATATTAGGGTGGCCCAAAAAACCGACTATTTTTCTTTTTTCGATCTCGCATAAAAATTTGTTGGCTTACAAGGTTTTAAGAAGTCTCTCCAAAAATCAGCTCGATAAAAAATTTTCTAGAGGTCACTCACGAATTTTGAAAATATCAAAAATGATTGAAATTCGGATTTCTTATTTAAAATTTTTTTCTTTCTCGTGGCAGCAATAGTTTATATTTGTAAGATCATGACTATGCTGAAAATTTCAGCCTAAAATTTAAATATTTAAACGGCGCTTAAGAATTTTAAATATTAACTGATAATATGTAACTAATAGTTTGAATTCATTTTTGTATTTTGTTATTACTTAATTATTGTTATTTCAGTTAAATATAACTTTTTCATAACCAAAAATATACAGAACAGTCTTAAGCAATAAAATTTGGTAAATTTTGAATAAGCGAAAAAACGTACAAATTGAATTAAAAAATAAAAAAGTATGGAAATAACTTATTATTTCTATTTCTCGGATTATTTACATACTTTTTTATTTTTAATTCAATTTGTACGTTTTTTCGCTTATTCAAAATTTACCAAATTTTATTGCTTAAGACTGTTCTGTATATTTTTGGTTATGAAAAAGTTATATTTAACTGAAATAACAATAATTAAGTAATAACAAAATACAAAAATAAATTCAAACTATTAGTTACATATTATCAGTTAATATTTAAAATTCTTGAGTGCCGTTTAAGTATTTAAATTTTGGGCTGAAATTTTCAGCATAGTTATGGTTCTACACATATAAACTATTGCTGCCACGAGAAAGAAAAAATTTTGAAATAAAAAAACCGAATTTCAATCATTTTTGATATTTTCAAAATTCGTGAGCGACCTCTTGAAAATTTTTTATCGAGCTGATTTTTGGAGAGACTTCTTAAAACATTATAAGCCAACAAATTTTCATGCGAGATCGAAAAAAAAAAAAATAGTCGGTTTTTTTGGGCCACTCTAATATATATACTCATGCCATAAATTAAAGGAACAGAAAACTTTCAAAACTTTTTAGTGATTTTTGCAAGACTATAACTTTGTAAAAATAATCGTATCGGGATTTTTAAAAAAGCGTTTTATAGCTTGAAATCTAGTTTCGGCGCATTTTCATCAATTTTTTTTTTTTTGAGCTTCAGCTATCGCACAAACATGAGAAATACCGCGAGACAAAATTTTCTAAATTTTTTCTTCTCTTTGAGAGAATCCACGGGCTGCGAAAAAATTTTCTCAACTAAACCAATGCATAGGTCATTTAGCAAATTTATTCAGCTTCAATTTAGTTTTTTTTTAACCTCAATGAACGATTTGTCGCAGAGATATCAGCCTTCAAACAAAAAATTATCCTTTTGGCTTTGATCATCGATATTTTAGATACCAATGATCGCACAGTAAATTTGAGGGCGTCGTTTAAAACTTAAATAAATTTCCTCCAAGAACCTTTCATCATTTTGAGAAAAAAAAATTTTTTTTATTTTTAACATCCATTAGATGTAAGTACAAAAATGACTTTGTTTGGTTTTTTAGTAAATCAACCGCTACTCTGTAAATATCAATAAAAAACTAATGTTGCCAGGGAAGTTTTTAGCTCAGTGTTACCCCAATAACCCTGTAAATTTTTAAATTGATCTATCGAACCGTACTTTGGGGGTAATCGATCAAAGTTTCGCTAAACAATTAAAGGAACAAGTTTTGTTCCTTTAATTGTGTAATGATCATCACAATGAAAAAAAAAATTTTTTTTACTTTTATTCCATTTTGCGTTGGTTACTCAGTTAATGTGAGGGAAAGAAAAAAAAACAAAAAATTTCCAAAAAATGTAAAAAAAAAATTTTTGACCTCAAAAAACAAGTTTCAATTTTTTTGTTTTCTTTGACCTTTTCTGACATTTTTTGACAATTTTTCGTTTTTTTATCTCTTTCCCACACATTTACTGAGTAACCAACGCAAAAATGGAAGAAAAGTAAAAAAGAAATTATTTTTTCATTGTGATAATCATTACACAATTAAAAGAACAAAACTTGTTCCTTTAATTGTTTAGCGAAACTTTGATCGATCACCCAAAAAAACCGTTCGATAAATCAATTTGAAAATTTACGGGGTTATTGGGGGTACACTAAGCTAAAAAAGTCTCTGGCAACATTAGCCTATTCATTGATATTTACAGAGTAGTGGTTGATTTACTAAAAAACCAGAAAAAGTTGTTTTTTTGTACTTACTTCGAATGGATGTTAGAAATAAAAAACAAATTTTTGTTCTAAAAATGTTGAAAATATCTTGTTGGAAATTTATTCAAGTTTTCAACGCCGCCCTCAAATTTACTGTGCGATCATTGGTACCTGAAATATCGTTGATCAAAGCCAAAAGGATTATTTTTTGTTTGAAGGCTGATATCTCTGCGACAAATCGTCCTTCGAGGCTAAAAAAAAGCTAAAACGAAGCTGAATACATTTGCTAAATGACCTATTCATTGGTTTGGTTGAAAAAATTTTTTCGCAGTCCGTGGACTTTCTCAAAGAAAAGCAAAAATTTAGAAAATTTTTGTCTCGCAGTATTTCTCAAATTGTGCAATAAGTGAAGCTCTAAACAGATTTTGATGAAAATGCGCTGAAACTAGAGATTTCAAGCTATAAAACGCATTTTTTAAAATCCCGATCCGATTATTTTTCACGAAGTTACAGTCTAGCGAAAATCACTAAAACCTTTCTAAAATTTTTCTGTTTCTTAAATTTATGGCATGAGTGTATATATATTAGACTGGGCAAAAAAAATCGACTATTATTTTTTTTTTTTTTCAATACTGTCAAAATATTATTCTTGATGACCAAAAAAAAATATATTGTGCCAGTTTGAGCCCTCAATATTATTAAGAGGTGTATCGTTACGACTAATAGTTTTTTTGACAGAAATTCCATTTTTTACTCAAAGCTTGTAAATCATCTATCTGAAAAATTTGAGCAATGTATATTCTTGAAGAAAATTGAATTCCCTACAAAAAATCTCTGTTAGTAAATTAACGTAAAACGAGCCGTTTCCTTGTAACCGTGCCCTAAACATTGATTTGTGTTTTAAATTCTTTCTTTCTATTTTGGATTTTTGTAACTACTAGAAGTATGAAAATTTTTATTAGTCAAGATACATATTCTTAATGGAAATTTAATTTTCTACAAGAAAGGTCTCTTAACATTTTTTGTCGAATTCACTCCTTCGAAAGTTATTCAAGGTTGAGTTTGAATCAAAACGACTTCAATAACCTGAATAACTTTTAAAGGAGTGAATTTAGAAGAAAATGTTATGAGAATTTTTTTGTAGAACATTAAATTTCCTTCAAGTATATGTATCTTGACTAACAATAAGTACAATTCCAATATTTCTAGAAGTTACAAGAATCCAAAACAGAAACAAAGAATTTCAAAAATAAATCAATGTTTAGTTTTCGACTATATTAAATTGGTGTATTACCGTACGATGGACGTTGTGGCTCAATAAGTAATAGATTAAATTGAACAAAATATAGTAAAGTGCCAGATAGCTCAACTGGTAGAGCACTCGGCGCGATACCGACATGGTCTGGGTTCGATTCCTAGTTCGGGCTATCTATATTTTTCTCAATTTATCTCTAAATTGTCTTATTGAAGAGGTTTGCATGTTTAGGTTTCCACTATATTAAATTAGTTATATTAAGGCACGGTTACAAGAAAATGGCCCGTTTTACGCCAATATACCAAGAGAGATTTTTTGTAGAAAATTCCATTTCCTTTAAGAATATACATTGCTCAAATTTTCCAGATAGATGATTTACAAGCTTTGGATAAAAAATAAAATTTCTGTCAAAAACTAATAGTCGCAACGATACGCCTCTTAATATCAGTATTAAGGGTTCAAACTTGCACAATAATTTTTTTTTTGTCATCAGGAATAATATTTTCATGGTATTGGAAAGAAAAAAAAAATAGTCGATTTTTTTGGCCCAGACTAATATATACATGTATATTAGTGTCTCAAAAAAAAAAAAAAAAACAATTTTCAAGGTCGTTCAATACCTTTGAAATTTCATGAAAGAGTTATCAGCTGGGCTACTTTTTAGTAAAATTTGGCAATTACTAATACTAATAATAATAATAATAATTCAAAAAAAATTTCGGATGCACATAACATCCGAAAGTTTCAAAGTGATTTTCAAATTTGGATAGCTTGATTCGATGCAAAATAAATAGTTCGAACTATTCCCATTCTTTTAACGCGTAGTTATATATTATCATATTTGATAGCGCACTGTCTGTTTTTATACTATCTTATGTATCATATATGCCCATATATGGCAATATATGGGCATATATAGTCATATATAGACGTACAGATCTTTTAAATAAATTTGAGCTGACTATCACAATTACTTATAAACAGGATGTTGTAGTCCAAAAAAAGTGAAAAATTTTTTTGATGTTACTAACAGCATATTGATCATTACGTTTTTGCTTTTTTAAAAGTGAATATATTCTTTCAATCTTACGTAGCACGACTAAGTTTCGTTGTCACTGTCGGTTTCATAGCCTAGTCGTAAAAGCGTCGGTCTCTCGTATGGAAGGTCCCGCGATCAAATCTTGCTAAAGTGGGGGTGCGGTCATTAATAAGTCTAGCGTTTTTCTATGAATTAAAAATTTTCAATTCGATTAGGAATTCAATTATTTACATATCTGACAATCTCTGCGTCGCCAAAATAATTGAAAAATAAATAAAAAAAAATTTTTTTTAATTTAGTTGAAATTTCTATACATAGTCATATCAAGTCATATATAGCCATATCAAGCTATATATGGTCATATACAGTCATAAACGGCCACGTATGATCATATATGGGCATATCTGGTCGTATATGGCCATGAATGATTCATTTTTCTCGGGTCTAGAAATAAATAATTGATGAATCAACTGATAGCAGTTTAAAATTCACAAATTTTTAAAATATCATAATTTTTAGAATAGAAATTTCATTTTATAATTGTTTTCTAAAGTTAAAAAATGCATAACTCCGAATTGAATTGAAGCTTCTTTTTTTATTACAATTTTTTTATAATTGCCATGGTTGAACTACAAAAGACTTATTAGGGAACTGGGGTGGGGTGTAATTAAGAATATACTAAGTTTGGGGGGATTTAAATATGTCCGATCTTTTTTTTTAATAGTATTCCAAGTAAATAAAAAATATTTACAGCGCCGTTAAAAACGAAATTTTTATTTTTTTGGGCAGAATGGGGTACCACATAAAAAAGGTGAAAAAAAAATTTCTGGAAATTAATTAAATTAGATTTTCTTACAAGTGATTGAAACAAAGAAAAAATGATATTTTTCATGATTATTAGATGCAAAAAAAAACTGTTTTTTTATAGTTTTCATCATAACTCAAAAGTCATCAACATTTTTCGACTAATACTTTCAATTTTTAATACAGTTTAACTAATTACTTTCAATTGTTAATTTTCTACTTATGAATCACTATTTATTATTTAGTTCAAAATAAAATTGTTGAGTTAGTTTTTTTTTTAAAGATGATATTTTTAAAAAATCAATTATATATTGTTTAAAGTAATCAATTAAACATTATTGAAAGTTAATTAAATTTTTAAATTTAAAAAATTGTAAATATGTTCATATTGATTATTGAAATATATCTGAAGTAAGTTGACACTGTGACTTCCTTTATTGCAAATTAATATGACAAAAAAATCAAATTGGTTTCTTACTATTTTGTCGCAAAAATAAACTTTTTCGGAAACAGTAAAAAAAAATTTAGGCAACGGTTGACCCTGCGGGCCAGCCCGAGACTTACCGCTGTTGTCAAGCTCAAGGAACTCGAAAGTACTTTTTAATTCAATTGTTTTTCATGAGCTCTTCAAGCTCAAAGAATTTCCATTATATGGTCAAGTTTAATAATTTAAGAATCGAAAATAATTAATGAACAAGCGTTTTTGGAAATTTTATTCACGATTATGTTCAATGAAATAAATGTATTCAAGCAGAAATCCATGAAATTGATGAAAATAAGAATTTAAATGAGTTTTGACACAGATCAGAGCGTTTACATATAAAGTATCTTTACGTTTTTCTGTTGTTAATATTATTTTAACTAAAGAACGAGTTACATTAGGTTATGTCATGATTGAAAAAGACCGTTCAGACAAAGAGTTGATATGATTTTGAACATATTGTAGTACATTATATTACGATTTATCCGAGAAAGATGACATAAAGTGTTATTTCTTAAACTTTCCGTCGTCAATAATTTTAAAGCTTTTCAACCGATCTTTATGTTTAATGAGGCAATCGTTGTATTTTATCAAGTTGTAGAGCTGATTAAATTTCAGAAATGATTGGTTTAGTCGTTTCAAAGATATTTGTGAAAAGCCGTTTTCCACCATTTCTTCTACCATCGACATCTCTTGAAGAAATCAACTGATTGCGATGATTGAGGCAGCAATCAACCCGTTTCCTTAGGTTACAGAGCTAATTAGATTTTGAAATCGATCGATTGAGCCGGTTCTGAAAAATTTTAGAAAAACTAAAAAAAAAAAAATTTCTGTATTTTGTCCATATCCGAGAGTTTATTGAATCGATCAATCTAAAATTTCGAGGAAATTTGACGGCCAACAAACTTTTTCGCTTTCCGCAAGAACCATCTCAATCGGTAAATTCATCAAAAAGATTTAAAGAGTTTACATCCATACACACACACACACACACACACACACACACACAGTTATTTTAGACTTTTTGAAGGACATTTTAAAAAACACTTTTCATTTTACACAATTTTGGGAGGTACTTTACCCCCCCCCCCCCCACGTTCTGCATTTTTTCCCTTGCTGATCATAAGCTTTCACTTAAAATACCAATAAAAAGAATACAATAATAATTTCTGAGACTCATTGGCCATTTCGACCAAATCCTTTTCTCTATACACGCTAAATTACCTCTGGCCATTATTCATTTGAGCTAACAAGAGCCGGTCGTAGTGTCCTTTGTACGTAAATCGGAAGAGGGTCTAGCATTTATTTTTTATTTTATTTTATTTCATTTTCATTCTCACTTTATTTTCTTTTTTCGCTCCTCTGTCAAAAAAGAGTAAGAGTAAGACCAGATAAAGAAGGAGTAAAAAAATATACATAAAGAAAGACACGAGATATGAGAATGAATTAAAATTTAACAACGACAACTGACAATCGCGCATTTATCCACCGAGTTCTCTCAGTAGTCTGGGCAACCCCGCGGGTGATCCTCCATTGTCTCTACGCTCTTTGCACCTCCTTCATACCTTACCCCTCAGCTATTCCGACCATAGTCACCCATAGTACCTACAACGTGATTCTCTTCCTTTTAACACTCCTCCTCATCATCCTCGTTCCTCATTGCTAGCACCCTACTCCTACGCTGAGCACCACTACCAGGACGCTGGTTAGGAAGCGTGCGATAATAAATATAGAGAAAATGAAAAATTATTAAAAACTTCCTTTTTAGCCTTGGTAATCCTCGTCGCCCCCAGAGACGCCGCATTAAAAATCCTACCTCCCTTCTATCTCCGCGCAGTTCGCGTTTTCTTCATCCTTTTCCTCATCCTCAACCTCTCCTCCAGTCTCCTGGTTTGTTCATCCTCTATACTAGCTAAAACCCCCTGTTTGTAACTCTTATTCTCCTACCCATGATTCCATGGTCCTCGCGGGGGTACGCGTCCGGCCACGCGAATTATTTATACGCAAGAGTCCCTCTGACGACATTACCACTGTGTTTGTATTAAATCATAATGAACGAGCCGTTACGAGTTTTAGCTGAGACGAGGTGAATATATATTTTTATACTACGTTGACAGTTTGCGTTTTTTTTTGTTTGGACACTGTTAATTTTTTTTTTTTTTTTTTTTGCCGTTGAGGGACATCATCAATGTTGAGTGCACGTTCTTAATTATCAATTTTGAGGGTGAGCTCCGTCCAGAGGTAAGTTGCTGTCGAGTATCTCTTCAGATTAGATAAAGATTAAGCAATAATAATTTATAACGATGATGAGGTTTACTGAAAAGTTTCGATCATTGACTTATATCTCAGTATTTAGATAACTTTTGATCATGAGTTTGCTCGCCAACATTCTCTTTCTTCAACCCAATGATAAATACAAACAAAAATGGAACAAAATATTTCAGAACAAATTCTATTGGGTTTAATCCGGGACTAGCTCACATCACAAAGAGTAGGAAAGGGATGATAAAAAGTAACAAAAGGGTATGAGGATTCGTAGCAGAAACAGCTCTGCCATTACCAGGAGCTGCTTCTGCTGCCGCTGTATTAGATTTGCTTTCTAGGACACTTTAATCAGAATGTACCTATGTAAATTTTTGAATACACATCCTCGTCTCCAACGATATTTGTATAGGTCAGGCGAAGGTATTTTCCTGTGCTGGACCAAAGAGACATTGTGGGGTGGACGGGCGTGGATGTGGGATCCTCCGCACCCTCTTCCTGGGCAGGCTGATGATATGCGGGCTTCGTAGAACGGGATGAATGAAGGTGAGTGTAGAGTAACCACGGATGTATGTTTGAATCCATATACATCTAACATACATCTTTATACATATACATGCATGTATATGTATATAACCGTGCTGTACAGCGCGTCCTGGGAATTAAAGAATTTGCAATTCTGAATTTCGGGCGTTGGAGGAGTATATGCATATACATTATATACGTTATTCCGCGTTGCTTTATTCTCGGCGACGTGCTGCCCGAGAGACGAATACCCTCCTATATATTTCTCTCTCTCTCTCTCTCTCCCTCTCTTTTTGCCGTTCTGTTACTCTACGGTTAACGCAATGCTAAGATTGTAAAACGAATATATATATATATATATATATATATATATATATATTCATGGAAAATGTGACACTGGTAAAGAGAAAAAATTTTCTCTCCAACGGATTATTATTATCCTATTAAAAAAGAATCGTACAATGAGTTGGATTTTGCGTTGGGCAAAGCTTTTTAATCTGTGGCAAATCTTTCGGTAGTGTGATAATGGTTGCTACATGTACAGAGTGGAAATAAGTTAATTAAAAAAAGATATAAAATTTAGCGAATTTTTTTTAGTAATTCAGGATAGGATCGTAGGTTTATAAGATAATTTTGATAGATACTTGAGCTTAGAAATATTCGTGCCAATTGCAATTGAACTGAATCGATTACTTTATTAAGAATTATATTTTTTTTTAAGTATTTTATGATTTTTTCGTCATTAAAGAAAATTTCAAGTTATATCCATAAACAAAACACAAACTTATTTTGACGTTTTTTACGGAGGGGTCAGCCCGTTTAACCCGGCGAGCTACGTAACGAGCCCTGATAAATCTAAAACTAACAAATTAAATTGATTACTCCCAGATTTTCAGAAGCGTGCTGTTATGAAATTGGGGGCCATCTTGCTATTTTCCTAGCATACATAATTGAATAATTCGTAAAATTATCGAGAGGTCAACTGATTTATAGCTTGGAGCTCAGAGTCTACTTGAAATCAATTACGGATTCATATGAGGAACCTATGTGGCTTTTAATATGAATTTCAATAGAATCCTATGTAGGTTACCAATACAAGCTACAATCCTAGCTCGTTATAAGAAGCCCTTGAGGGCTATAGGGAAAAAATTTTCGGATACATCCAAGATTTAGGCTCCCCCTTCATCTTAGTTCTTAGCGCTCGTTTTGCATGTGCGCCTTACATATATAAACTGTTGCAAGTCACTCGTCATCAGCGGCGATTGGAAGAGCGTTAAAAAGACCAGCGATCAGTGATAATTTCTGTATAAAACAAAACTGATAATGTTTTGATACCAAAAGTGATGCTTATAACGAAGGTCAAGACATGAAATTTATTTGAAGTAATATAAATATAACTTCCCCCCCCCCCCTGTATGGATTTTAATTGATATTGCGGTTTTAAATTGCACACCTCAACTGATTTAAAAAAGAAATTTAATCAAAAAATCAGTCTATCAGTTGACCCTGCGGGCCAGCCCCAAAACTTCCCGCTGTTTTCGAGCTCCCTGAGCTCAGGGAGCTCGAAAACATGAGCGTGAATATAGTTTCGAGCTCGAAGAGCTCGAAAATACTATTATATGCAATTGTTTTTTATGAGTTTTTCAAACTCTAACGAGTTACATTTTATGCTAAGGTTTGAAAATTTAAGAATCGAAAATCATAAATAAAGACTCCGTTTTTAAATTTTGATTCCCCATTATGTACAATGAAATCAATATATTGAGGCAGAAATCAATTTCAGTGATCAAAATGATTATTTAAATGAGTTATGACTCAAGTCAGAACAATAAATGTGAAATATTCGCGAAAAATATTAAAAACTGTGTTTTTTCAATTTTTTGCTGAGAATAAAAATTAAACTAATAAACAAGTTAGATGATATTATATGATGATCGAAAGTCCATAAAGAGAAAGAGTTGGTATGATTTCAGACACATTTCAGTCCATTATATAATGATTTATCTGGAAAAAATATTATAAAATGTTATTTCTTTAACGTTTCAACGTCGACATATTTCGAACTAATTAACCGATTCTGACGTTTGTGGTGGTAATCGGCGCATTTTCTTGAATTCTAAAGCTGATCAAAATTTGAAATTGATCGGTTTGGCCGTTTTGAAGATATTTAGAAAAACCCGTTTTTCACCATTTCTTTCTCCAATGATATCTTTCGAACGCATAAACTGGTTGAGATGGCTAAGATAGAAATCGAAAAATTTTATTAAGTTCTAGAGCTGATTAGATTTTGAAGTCGATCATTCAAGTCATTTCTGAGAAATCATAAAAAAAGAAAACTAAAAAGAAAAAATTTTTTTTTTCATAATTGCCATGGTAAATGGTTTAATAGAAATTTCGCTTATTTTCTGCTATTTATTACTAAATTTATTCACATCTGTAAAAAAGTAAAAAATACATTTTTTTTTCAGTTTATTGATATTAAATGTGAGGGTTAAAAAAATTGAATAGCTTGAATGAGTTAACTTTATTTTTTTTTAATTCTTTTTATTCGGTCAATTTATTATTATTTTTTATTTTTAATTGCCGTGGTACGGTACAAAATCATACCCATGATTGTCATACTTGAACGGTGCTTTTCTTTATTTCCCTAGTGGGCGGTGCGGATGAGGTTTGTCCTTTCCTCGTCGTTATTATTATGTTGTTTATTATTCTATTTCATTTTATTCCGGGTACAGTTTTTTTATTTCAGTTTGTGTATTTTCTTTTTTTCTTTTTTTTTTTTTTTTACTGGATAAAAATGACGGTGACATCGAGAGAGTCTTATTAGCAAAAGTTAATTGGAAATACAAAATGGTTATTCATGGCAACTTATATACATATATATATATTTATATATATATATATATATATATATATATATATATATATATATATATACTTGTATATTTTGCGGGAATGGAAGAAGAATTGGAAAAAAAGTAAAGAAGAGTATCTTTATTTTCTGGGTCGTTGGATATAATTTAATTAACTCTCAAATACAATCGAAGGTACCTTTCTTTTCTTTGATATTATTATTTTAATCCATTGAAGGTAATTTCTTGTTCCTTCATGCAAATAACGAAAACAGTAATTAATCATGATTGTAGTCATTGAAAACAGATTATTACTTTTAGAATTGTATAAAATCATCATCGATCGTGGGATAATCGTAATGGAAGCATTTAATTTCAGCATTCGAAAATTACTTTCGTAAATATAATTAAAAATCATTTCGAATTTTTTTAATTTCCCGCTAAGAAATTTGAAAATTTTTAAATAAAAAGAAGTCATTGGTTTCAGTCCGATTTTAGAAAATCGAGATTTAAACCGATCCACACGTTTTGAGGTCCTAAGCATTTCAGTTATTTTAGAATGGACTTCTGGCTGTGAATGTGAGTGTGGGTGTAAACTTTTTTTTGTCCTGCGATATCTTTATAACTAATTCAACGATTTGACAGTTCATGGCAACAATCGAAAGAGCTCACCAAGACTTAGATTTTGAAGTCGATCGGTCGAGTAGTTTACAAGTTATACGAAAAATAAAAATTAAAAACAAATTTTTTTTTTTAGGTTTTGTTTTTACATAACTCATAGGCCAATTGCCTGATCCACCTCAAAATGTAAATTATACTAAGTCGTGGTGAGCTTTTTCGATTGTCGCCAAGAACGATTAAATAGGTCGATTCGTACCAAAGATATCGTCGGACAAAAATTATTATTTTTTTTTTTTCAGTGTATTGCATGTTTTGACGGAATAACAGTTTTTTGAGCTCGAAGAGCTCAAAAATTTACAACTAACAATGTTTTTGAGCTCCCTGAGCTCGAAAACAACGAGAAGCTTTGGATTTGTCCCACAGAGCCAACCGTTTTTCAGATTTTTTTTACTGTTTTTGAAAACTTTTGTTATTGTAAAAAAAAATAGTATGAAATCAATTTCATTTTCTTAAGAAATTTCGTATTAATTTACAATAAAAAGACTCTCAGTGTCAAATCACTCCAGATGGATTTCAATAATTAACTTGAACAATGTTCACAATTTGTAAAATTTTGAAATTTAATTTACTTTTAATAACTTTTTAATATATTCCTTTAAACAATATATAATTGGTTTTTTCAAAATTCTTCTCTGAAATTAAAGTAGTTCAAGCACGAACTTAAATCTTTTACTTTAAGCTAATAATAAATAGCGATTAACGTATAAAATTAACAGTATCAAATAGGTAGTTTAAATTTTTCGAAAATCATAATTGTTAGTCGTAAGATGCATATTTTTTTTGTTTTGTGATAAAAATTGTTAAAAAATTTTCTTCTTTCTTTGAATTCAATAACTGTGAATCCTAATTTTTTCCATGTAAGTTACTTATAAAAAAGTTTAATTTAACTAAATTTTTGGAATTTCCCGAAATTTTTTTTTCACTTTTTTTAGGGGGTACTCGATTCTGCTCACAAAAAATAAAAATTTTTATTTTAACGGCAGCTGGAATTTTTTTCTATTCACCTTGAATATCACTAAAAAATAAATGAAGATTTAACGTGTTTGAGTCTTCTAAATCTTAGTATTTTCTTAGGTACTCCGTTAACCCCTTCCTTCTCGTTCCTATTTTTATTATAGTTTGAGCAGCCTAAATACCTTGATGGAAAATTATCCAGTTCTATGTATTTTTTCATATTTTTGTATGTAGATCTTAAATTTAGAAAAGATTTCAGAAGATCTCTGATGATTCCAGCATATCACCAATGATTTTAGACTCATGTTGATCTCCAAAGATCTTAATGATCTTGAATCTTTGATGATTTCACATTTAAGATGATCACAAAGGATCTAAACTGTTGTTAGAAGATCTTCGAAGCTTTCCCAATAATGTCAATGATCTAGTTAGAACTTTCCGGATCTACGCAGATCGACAAATTGTTAACATCAATTTTTCTTATTCGGGCAACAATGGTCGTTAATGATTTCCGATAATTTTTGTTAATTTTAACAAATCTTCATAGATCTCTTAAAAAAATGCCCTGATATCTATGAGATTTATCTTTATTTCCATAGATTTGCTAGAAGTAATATAGATCTAATTTTTGGCAAAATCAAATCTCAGTAGACTTACTGTAGATTAACGTAGATTTAAATAATTTTTTCCCGTGCGGAGACTGCAAGTTACAATAGATTTTTAAAGATCAACGGTTATTTAGATTAATCTACATTTTATATGGAAAAATTTTTAGATTTCTGCATGACCGTTTTTCCTTGTGGTACCGTTTCTGCCGAAGTAATTAGTAAGTTAAAATAAAGCTAAGATAAAAATATGTAGATGAGAATGAATATTTAAATAACTAAGTCATAATGAATGTAGTGTATATATATGTATATATGTATATACGTACATAAAGAGAGAGAGAGAGAGAGAGGAAGGCAATCACATCCCGTCGTTTGGTAACTGATGAAACGTAGTGCCGTGGTATTAATCAGGGCTTTATGAGTCCTGAAATATCGCGCTCGGATGTCGTGTGATACACACCGTTATATTCTATATAGAGTATAGAAAAGCTTCAACGTCGAGGGGTGACGATAAAGCGAAGAGCAAAGCGACTCTGAGTTGAGTGAGAGTATAAGGGTAGATGGTGTACATCAGTGGTGTGGGACCAGGTTAAAGTATGAGTGAAATAGTAAATGAAAAATTTGTATAAGACAGAAGATGAGAAGGAGAGAGAGGAAAAGAGTGAGTGAGTGAGAGTAGTTGGACCATCATAGGAACCAAGACATCAATGTCAATAATAATTCATTGATTACTTAATTCATAGTTACCATGACAACCGTCTTCCCTTTTGCACTTTGTATATCCCTTGTATTATATATTACGTCCTTTTTCGCTTTATGACTTTATTTATTACTGGTTTTCCATCTTGATTTAAAAAATGACAACATATTGATCAGGTGAGAATATTGTTTTTCTGTTGTGAAGAGAGCTGTCATCGCAATTTAAATGAGTTAAAAGTATTACATTTATGCGCAGAGATCAAATTAATTATTGGACCAGGTCGTATTTTTTATACGTTATATTGATGTGGTATAAAAATTTTAAATGAGTTACATTTAGGAATGAGCGAAAAAAGTTTTGATTACGTGGATTTACAAGACTTAAAACAAAATGTAAAATTTAACGAACAAGACCACCATTGAAATTGAAAATATATGAAGACAAATCGTTTTTGTATCTCATAGACAACATTTGAAAAGTCTACGTCGTTGACAATCAGTCTTCAAAAAAATAAAGAATCTGGACAACAGTTAACTATGTGCGGGCCAGCCCCGAAACTTCTCGCTGTTTTCGAGATTAAGGACATCAAAAACATTATTGTCGATGAATGTTTCAGCTCTTTGAGCTTAACAATACCTTTAAATTCATTGGTATATTCATGCCCTTCGAGATCAAAGAAAGTGAGAATTCGAAAATTGAAAATAATCAATAAGAATCGTTTCTTATAGTTTTGATTCCGACTATGCTTCATAAATTCAATACTTTTGGACAGAAATGAATAAAAATGAACAAAAAGAGCTACCTGAACTTGAAATTGGCTTATAGAGCTTCAGAGCTGTTTAGATTTTGGAATAAATTTATCAGATATACTTGAAATTGATATAATAACTCCAAACGTACTGTACCGATCAGAATCAAAGGAATTACTAAACCACTTCTCGGAAATCCTTTTGAAAATAGTCAAAATAGCTTCCTAGGATCTTAAAACGTCGGGATCTGTTCAAAACTCAGTTTTGAAAATCGGACTGAATCCAATAACTTCCCTTATTTTCGAAAATTTTAAATTTCTTTAGCGGAAAGTTTTCAGTGGGTATTCTTAGAAGAAAAAAAAATGATAAATGGAGTATATTCTAACCATGCGTAATTAAGAGCAAGGTGGGTACGAATGTATACAAAGAAAAAAAGCAAAAAGACACATAGTCGATAAATTTACAAAGAAGTTTATTGACTATAATGATATCTTTCTAATCAAAGTTTCCTTGAGAAATCCTGAAAGAAGTTAAAAGATGAATGAAAACTTATCAAGAAGAAGTTGATTTTACTAGTTGCGTCAAGCAAGTTTTATCTAACTATTAATTAGCTATCTAAATCTTTTGCTTGTCGAAAAAAATTCAAATATGATAAGTCATTACCCAGTCGACATGCAGAGAATATGCCCATAGACTTTCTAGAGACATATATCTCGGACGGGTCTAAAGATCGAATTAAATTTTTTTTTACCACAGCATTTCTGTAACTGTAAACTGAAAGAGCCTTGAAAATAATTTAGGATCATAAACAGTTGGTGAAATGAATAAAACTGACCGTCGATGCCTACACTGAGAGAAAAAAAAATTAAATTTGAGTAACTTTTTATATTGTTTTCATAAATACTCGAAATAAGTAATTTTTTCCGACAATGAAATTATTAGTTCACATTGAAAGAAAACTATTGCTTCATTTCAGTAATACATTTGTAGAAACATGAATTACTGAAGGCAAGCAAATATGTCTTGAATTTAGTTTATATGTTTTGGAATTAATTATAATTAAAAGCTACAATAGAGCAATTATTAAGTTAAATAGACAAAAAAAAAAAAAAATGACAAAAATATAATTAAAAATCAGAAAATAGTATATTACATACCTAGGGAAAAAAGTAAGACATGCAAACCTGTATGCGGAAGTGCTTACCCGAGCCGGAGGCGAGGGTGGCAAACACGCAGATTGGGACGTCCTACCTTCCTCCGTGGTGTGTATGCGATTTTCCACCAGATCTGCACCTGTTGCGTAATTACAACTACATTTTAATTCAAATATAGTTGCACTTCCGGCAGTTGAAGACAGCATCTACTAGGGTCTAATGACTTCAATATTTAAACGTGAGCATGCGCATTGCCTTTTTCCTGCCTCGTGTCAAGAAGACCGACGTCATTATCTTTCGCAACGTACATTCCGGGAAAAAAAATTTATATACAATTATATAAAATTTTATATAATTGCTTAGATAAAATTAGGTATGAGTTTTAGTTTGATCTAATTTTATATAGTTATATCTAATTTTATATAATTATATATAACTTTATAGAGTAATATATACTATAATTGTCATGTAAAAAAAAAAAAAATAAAATAATTCCGTCGACTCATGGACTCGAACCTGAGCTCTTCTGGTCCGAAGTGTGAACGGTTATCCACAGTGCTGTATCACACACTTGACAATAGGAGTTGATTAACTGTATTTATTTGAATTCAAATGAACTTGAGAAAATTAAAGACATCAATAAATGATTGATTCTATTATTAGCATTGTAGTAAATTATATTATTGTTCATAGAGTAAAGAGAACATTAGCGGTATACCCACTAATAGCGGAGCGATAATGACTTCTTTTGGTAAATTAAAAAAAATCAAAAGAAAACTTTTTTAACTTAACTAAAATTTTTTTAATTTTATATCTCAAGTTTCTTATAACTTAATCCATTGTTGAAACTTCAAAATTTTTCTGCTGTCATCCTGCTTTTGGTCTTGTTAATGTACTTCTATGAAATTTGAGAAAAGTTTGTATACTTTATATCATTTATAAATGCAGTAAATTAAAAAATTTTATAAATCATTGAAAAATCAATTATTCCGAATAATCTTACATTGTTCGATCATATCTAAATTATTTCAAAAAATGTTATGATTTCACCCGCACAGCTTAAGGGGGGGGGGGGGGGGTAAGGTTAATTCGTACAAAAAAAGAGATCTTTTTGAGAATTTTTTGTAACGACACAGTTAAAATCGCTCTATTCGAACCAGTGGTACATTAAAGTATGGTGTTCGAAGAATATTTTGTGAAATTTTCACGAAGAAATTTTGAAAAATACGGCAATGGCAGCAATTATTCGGACGTGTCTCGGAAAAAAGTAGAGTTACTGTGGACATCATAACTTGGTGCTGGATCATCTAAAATCGCGAGTTCAAAGCTTTTCCATCAGATAATAGTATTCCCCAAGTAACGCTGGGAGGGTTTTTTTTTAAATTTTAATTTTTCACTTTTTTGGAACACTTTAGGGGAAAAACACGATCTTATAGCGAAAAAATTGACTTATTTTGTTATTAAAAAATACAAATTATTAATAAATTTTAAAAAAGCTCTCCAGCGTTACCTCGTAAATTATGTACAGAAATAGTGTTCAAAATTTCTAAAGGATCGGTGCAGTAGTTTTCAAGTTATGGTGTCCACCGGACTTTGAAAACGTTAGTTTTCAGGAGAACGCTTTGAAGTTTTGAACACTAAAAAATCTGGCATAAATCGTTCAGAAGCGAATTTTATTGGCTTACCTCATACTCACAAAATTTGCAGTACAGGTATAATCACGTTTGCATTTACTTTGAAATTTCTATAAGTAAAACTGGGAGGTTACATTAGGTATTGTATAACAAGCGAAACATCTGCCAATGAACAAGCGGTCAGATCGGGTAGGTATAAAAACCGACAGCTATGAAAATACTGACAACTTCGTCAATTTTGCTCCAATTGACTTGAAGTTTTGACACAATATTCTTGATACATCGTGTATTCAGTTTAAAAAATAAAAAAAAACCGAAAAAAAAAATTTTAATACCTTACCCCCCCCCCCCCCCCCCCTGACCCTTAATATTCACTCAGAAATTCCCATTAGATAGAATTTCTTAGAACTCAATTACATAAAATTTTATATAACTATCTAAAATTATATAAAAAATTTTCGACCGAATGTATAAAAATGCATGATTATATATAAAATAATATAATTATATATAAATATTTATATATATATGTATATTAAACCGATAGTTTGAGACATCGGTTTTTTTTGTTGAAAATAGCTTACATATGCCTCAAAGAGTCCCATGCAAATTTTGATTTTTTATATACGCGATTTTTTTCCGAAATATATGGCCAAAAAGATCGTTTGAGGACTGTCCCCAAACTAGCTAATACGTCGGAGAATCGTCCTCAAACCATGCGACTAGGATAACGCATACTTTGAGGACTGTCCTCAAAGTCCGGTTATTTTGGGGTCAGTTACTTTGAGGACTGACCTCAAAGTATCGTAATTTTTGGGACTGTTATTTTAAGGACTAACTTTAATTTCACGTTCTTAGCCAGCCCATATACAACAATCACATACACAAGATTGAGGAGACGAAATCGGTGTAATTTATTCTATTCACCACCTGCAAAACAGTATTTGGTAACTGTTTAGAATCACGTATTTTCGTCCGTAAAATATAGAAAAATTTTGTATTTATAATTTTTGTTTTTGACTTCCCGCTGTGAAAATTCAAAATTTTTGAACAAAAAGAAAGTTATTGATTTCGGTCCGATTCTCAAAAATCGAGTTTTCAACATTCCGACGTTTTGAGGTTCAAGAAAGATATCCTGACCGTTTGCAGCCTTCCATCTGTCCGCACTTGTGTGTATGTGCGTGCGTGCACACGCGCGGGCTATGTGTGTCAACTTTTTGTCTGACGACATGTTTGGATGGAATCGACTAATTCGAGCATACTTGGCGGCAATCGAAAGGGCTCATTAATCCTTTGAACTGAAGAGATTTTTAAGTTAATCGGGCGACTAGTTTTCAAGTTATGCAAAGAATAAAAATTTTTTTAGGTTTTTGTTGCAAAATCCGCAAGCCGTTAGACTGATTCATAACTAAGTTTGATCAAGATTACTGCAAAGCACGTGCAGATCGGTCGATTTATCCTAAACATAAATAACTTTTTTTTCAGCGAAATATATATTTTTCGGTCCAACCGTCTTTTGAGCTTGAAGAGCTCAAAAGTTCACTAATGATAAAGTTTTCAAGTTATCTCAGCGCAAAAACAGTAGAAAGTTTTGAGGTTAAAGAACAGGATCAACCGTTTTTCAGTTTTTTCAAATCCATTCGATCTATATTTTGGCACATTTCACCCATACGAAAAAAATATAAATCCGAGTTATATTTGGGTGAATCTGAATATATGATGCATATATGAGACATATATTCTATTTTGCGAGGATATATATTTTTTTTATATGGGCGAAATCAACCAGTCACGAAAATTGAAGGATATAAGAAAAATTTTAAATTTTAAAGTGATTGTGTACAGGTTTCACTGGAAATAATAATGATCGTACAGCAAAGAATAGAAAATTCGATCATTTTTTAAACTCCCGCTAAAAAAATCGATGATTTTCAAAAATTTCGGAAAGTTATTGTTTTCACCCCGATTTTCGAAAATTAAAATTTCATCAGATGTGGACGTTTTGAGGTCCTAGGAAGCTATTCTGACTATTTTCAGAATGATGTCAGATTATCTGTATGCATATGTGTGTGTGTGTGTGAGTGTGTGTGTGTGTGTGTGTGTGTGTGTGTATTAGCCTGGTCTAAAAAAAAACAATTTTTTTTAAACGATACTGTGAAAATATTAGTCATGATGACCAAAAAAAAAAATTAGTGTGTATGTATGGATGTAAACTCTATATCGTTTTAATGAATCAACCGATTGAGATGGTTCTTGTGGCAATCGAAAAAGTTTGCTGGCTCTCAACTTCCCAAAAAATTTCAGATCGATCGATGAGAAAGACTCCAAGATATTAACGAATTAAAAAAAAAAAATTTTTTTTTTTTAGTTTTTTTAAAATTATTCATAAACGGCTCGATCAATCGATTTTATACTTCACGGTATAAAAATTGAAAATTTCAAAACAGAAAGAGAAGTTACTGGTTTTGGTCCGATTTCCGAAAGTCGAGTATACATCAGATCTAGACCTTTTGAGGTCCACGAAAGCGATTCTGACTATTTGTAGACAGACTTGCGTGCGCGTGCACGCGCGTGTGTGTGTGTGAATTAACCGATTTTGATGGTTGAGTTGACATTCGACGCAGCTTATGAAGTTTTAGAGCAGATTAGATTTTGGAATCAATCCACCGAGCACATTAAAAGTTATCCAGAAAAAACATTTTTGAAAAAATTTTATTTTTAGAATATCTCTGAACACACCCTACCGAACAAGCTCAATTTCCCAAAGCTTTTAGATATCCACTAGCTACGCCGAATGACACCTTGACGATCAAAATCGGTTCATCCGTTCCAAAGTTACAGATATTTACATACGTACGTACCTACATACACACATACATACACTAGGACATTATCTTGAAATTAGTCAAAATAGCTTCCTTGAACCTCAAAACATCGAGATCTAATAAAAATTCGATTTTCGAAAATCGGACCGAAACCAATAACTTCCCGCTAAGAAAATTTTCAATTTTCTTAGCGGGAAGTTAAAAATGAAACTGAAAAACAGTTGTCCCTGCAGACAAGTCCCAAAACTTCCAGTTGTTTTCGAGCTCAAGGAGCTCGACGACATTAATGTCTATGCATCTTCAGGCTCTTCTAGCCCGACGATATCTTCAAATTCATTATTTTGAAGCCCTTCAGGCTCGAAGAAAGTGATGGTTCGCATTCATGTCTGAGACCGCAAGAACTATACAATCAATGAAGATCGTTCTTTCAAATTTGACTTACGAGTATGCTAGATAAATTTAATTTTTTGGACAGAATCATAAATGGAAATGATCAAAATGAACAATTACGTAAACTTTGAAGTAAGTTAAACGGTTAATATATGAATTATCGGAAAGAAAATGTAAGAACTAGAGATCTTTTTGAATTTTTGATGACGATAGTATTTCAACTAACTGAATTATTTAAAACCCGCTTTTCGAAAAGCGGACCGAAACCGATAACTTTATTTTTTTTTTTTTTTTATTAATTTCGAATTTTCTCAGCAGAAAGTTAAAAAAAAAATCTTGTAAAATTTGAGTAAAAAGTACTCTCAAAAGTTATAATATTCGATACTATTTTGAAAAATTCAGTAGAAATCCATAAAGATTTCTGAAATTTCACTGACAAACTGAAATTTTATGTTAATTACAAATATATTAAGCCAATATTTTGAAGACCATTCTCCAATTAAACCGATAGTTTGAGGACTGGCTAAAAGTTTCCTTATGTCTAACCGATACTTTGAGGACGGTTCTACTGAAGCTCGCTTATATTTTGTTCTATATCACATTACAGGATTCATAAGGGCATATCCCAGAAATACCCGAGTCGAAATCTGAGATGTGGATTTAGCCTAGATACTCTCAATTCTTTTGTTAACAGGCCTGCCACTCACAGTTGGACTGTAATTTGATCTCCATGCCCTCAAAGTAGCATTGGGAGGGTAAAATCATACTTCCAAAGTGATTTTAGAACTGTGATTCTATCTTGCATTGCCTACAATCTAATTTAAAACATCATTTCGTTAGACATAAATTTTTCAACTTTTGTCAGTCGATCAAATATTTCTAAGTCCAAAATAAAATTGGAAAATTTTTCAACTCTTTTAAAGCCATTGAATTTTTCTCACTCAAATTTTTTCTTATATATTTTTATTTTATCCTGATGGTTTTGAAATTTCAATCAAATGAATATTTATTCTATCCAATCGATAATCAAAAATTTTCTTACTAATAACTATTTTTACTTAATGGTTCAAGTATTTTTTCAAAGTTAGAAAAAAAAATGTCTACTATGGTCTAAATAAACTGTTGACCACACTCTTATAAACCAAAAAAAAAAAAATTGTGTTTAGATGAAAACTATGAATATACGTTAACTTTTCAGAAAAAGTAATTAACTCATCAAATCAAGTAAAGTAATTGACTCATCAAATTTATTTTTTTTAATTTAATAAATTTTAGTAAATTAAAATAAATAAATATCTAGAACGATGGCTTAGTTAAAATATTCATTATTTATTGTTAATATATTTCAATACAATTAATTTATTTAAGCTCTTCAGTATTAATTGGCACAGCTATAAACATACGATCACCAATTTCCATTGAAATACGAATCG
Source organism: Microplitis deprimator (assembly GCA_964016945.1). Taxonomy (NCBI): domain Eukaryota; kingdom Metazoa; phylum Arthropoda; class Insecta; order Hymenoptera; family Braconidae; genus Microplitis; species Microplitis deprimator. The sequence goes on from OZ024713.1 coordinate 3,100,075, forward strand.
ATGTTAGAATCGATTTTGAGATCACTTTTTTTTTATCTTTTGCTAGCTTGATTGTTTATACTTGTTTTATCTTTATACTATAAATCAATTTACAAATATTTTTACCTTCTTTATTTAAAAATTTGTGACTATGGCAGCCATTTTAATCTTATAGTTGATATTCCCTTCGTTCCCCTTACCTACCAACGAAGATCCGATAAGGATCTCTTCCACAATTAAAAAATAGGTTTTGGAGGATATTTTTACATTTCTGCCGACTCTAAATTTACCCTACATTTGGTAAAAGCGGACAAAACTCCTAAAATTAGCTTGCCTTATTGTTCGAATGTGATTTTACCTTCAATACCCTCATATAACCATGATTTCAGCCTCAATAACCTAATTTAGAATATGGAGGGCAATCCCACATTTTATGAAAATTCATAACAATTACTAAAATTCAATAAACTAATTTTTTACTGTTAAACTAAGACTTTTTATGTTAATTATATGTGTATTAAACTGATAGTTTGAGGACGATTCTCCAATATAACCGATTGTTTGAGGACATTTTGAAAGTTTGAGGACTTGCTCAGATTTTCCTTGTATCTAACCGATACTCTAAGAACGGTTCTAACTTATTAAGTCCGTTTATAATTCTTTATATATCGCATTATAGGATCTATGAGCGCGTATCCTGGCGATATCTATCATTGTAGAAGCATAAGGCCTATAAAATTCAATAAAATCCATAATAATTTCTCCAACTCAATAACCTAATTCGTTACTGACAAAACAAAATTTTATACTCTTATCCACAAAATTAAAGGAACGAAAAATTTTTGAAATTTTTTTAGTGATTTGTGGAAGGCTGTATTTTCGTGAGAAATAATTGTTTTGAATAATTAAAAAGAGCAATTTGAAGCTTGAAATATTTAGTTTTAAAATCTAGCAAATTTTTTTTTTAGTCACGGTTATTGCGTTATCATAAAAAATAGCTTGAGACAGAAATTTTCTAAATTTTTTTGTTTTCTTTTTATCCACAGGGCCAGGAAATTAGCCCTCACAAGCGTTACTTCAATTTAAAAAAAAAAAAAAAATTTTTTTCTTATCCTTAATATCGATTCAAAAAACGTATAATAAAACGACTTTTTATAGTTTTTTTGTAAATTAATCGCTACTTTACAAACATTGATGGAAAACTTCATGTTGCCAGGTGATGTGACAGCTTGATGAAACTCCAAAAGCTCTGTAAATTTTGAAATTGATTCATTAAACCATTTGTCCGAACTGATTGATCAAAGTTTTACAAAACAATTGAAGGAACGTTTTGTTCCCTTAAATGTGTAATTATCATCAAATTCAAAAATTGATGTTTTTTCGTCTTTTCTTAAATTTTGGGGGTAACTTACTTAATGAATGAAAGTTAAATAAAAAAAAAAATTTTTTTTTATCGAAAACTAAAAAAAACATTCCGGATTTCGTTTTCGTGAAATTTTGTAGAAAAAAAGCCTAAATTTTTTTTTTTTAATAATCAAGAATGAAGCTTGTTGGGGAAAAAAATTTCCCTGTTCCGTGGACAAAAAAAAAAAACATTTTTAGAAAATTTTTGTCTTGACCTATTTCTCATGATTACGCAATAACCATCACTCGAAAAAATTCTGTTAGAAGATCTTTAAACTAGTGATTGCAAGCTTTAAACGGCTTATTTAATTATCCGATACGACCATTTTCTATGAATTTACAGCTTTCCAAAAATCACTAAAAAATTTCTAAAATTTCCACTAACAAACTTAAATTTTATGTATCAACTATGTGTGTATTAAACTGATAGTTTGAGGACGATTCTCCAATAAAACCGATTGTTTGAGGACATTTCGATAGTTTGAGGACTGGCTAAAAGTTTCCTTATATGCAACCGATACTCTGATTACGGGTCCAAACTATCAAGCCCGTTCATACTTTACGTGTGTAAAAAAAATCCGAAGAAAAGAAAATGAACTTATTCATGTTGAAACATCTCATTGGTAATCCATTAACATGAAATTAAAAAAAAAATTTATTTCTAAATTTTATTTGTAATTTTGAGAAAATAACTCATAGTCGGAAAACATTATCTTTCTACATTATGTTTTTTTTAGATATTAAATAGCATGATTTTAAGAAAATGAGCTAAAAGAAAACGTCGATCCAGTCCTCAAACTATGAAAAAGCCCTCAAACAATCGGTTCAATTGGAGAACTGTCTATAAACTATTGGTTTAATACACATGTAACTAGTATATAAAATTTTAGTTTTTTAGTGAAATTTAGTTTATTTAATTTTTAGAAAGTGTTATGGATTTCAACTAAATTTCAAAAAATAATCTTTAATAAAATTTCAGAGTATTTGTAACTTCTTGCAGTGGAAGTTGAAAATTAAAAAAAAAACAGGGACGTTGTTACTGGTTTCGGTCCGCTTTACGAAAATCGAGTTTTATCACATGTCGACGTTCCGAGGTTTAAGAAAGCTATTTTGACTATTTTGAGATGGATGTCCATGTGTGTATGCATGTGGGAGTGGAGGGTCGCATAAACTAATTTATGTCGGATGATATCCTTGGAGCAAATTAAACAATTTGACTTGGTAGCGATCGAAAGGCTAACTGAGATTTTGAATTGATTAGATTTCGGAGCCATTCTGTCAAGTAATTTTTGAGCTATTTAGAAAATAAAAATCAAAAAAATTTTTTAAAAATTTGTTTTGTATAATTCGTAAATAACCTGTCCAATTTGCTCTAAATTTCAATTAACGCTGTCTTAAAATGTCCTTTCTACAGTTGCAAAGCACATGCAAATCAGTTGGTTCGTTCCAAAGCTATCATCGGACTAATATTACTTTTATTCAGCAACAAGAATTTTTCCAGGTCTACGCGTTTTTTGAGTTCGAAGAGCTAGAAAATTTGTTAGTCTCAGAAGTTTCAAGAACCTTTTCAAAAAATCAGCCTAGTAAAAAATATTTAAGGAGTCGCTCATAAATTTTTAAAATTCCAAAAATTGTTGAAATTCGGATTTTTCTATTTCCTAAATTCTGCACGCCTTGAACGCAAAGCGGTTGTGCTTTATAACAGACTTGTCAAGGTCAAGAGATTTCCTCACATTAAACTGTATATATTATTTTTTTTTTTCGTGACAGCAATATTTTTTATCTTTTACTTCAATATTATGATATAGAATTTTCAGTTGTGAACATATCTTTTCAAACGTTGCTCGAAAATTTTGAGTATGAATTCCTACATATGTCACTACTTTTGAAAATTATGTTCAAGTTAATAAATGTATTAAAGCAGAAATTAGTGTCAGTGATCAAAACAAGGATTCAGATCAGTTTCAACTCACATCAGAGCGTTAGTGGTGTCGCGACAAAATATCTGAAATAAAATAACTAGAAAAAATATAAAATATTCCAAAAAAACATGAAAAACTTTTTCTTTTCTATAACTCCAAAAAACTAATTTTTTTACTAATAAACTTGAATTTTATATATCAACTATGTGTATTAAATCGATAGTTTGAAGATGATTCTCCAATTAAACCGATTGTTTGAGGACATTTTGATAGTTTGAGGACTGGCTGAAATAAAATAACTAGAGAAAATATAAAATCTCATGAAAAAACATGAAAAACTGTTTTCAACTTCCCGCCAAGAAAATCAAAAATTTTCAAAAATTCGGGAAGTTATAAGTTTTGGTCCGATTTTTGAAAATCAAATTTCTATCAGATCTTCACATTTTGAGGTTTTAGGATGTTATCCTGACTATTTTCAAGATGATGTCCGAGTGTATGTATATATACTGCTGTGCTTAGGAAGAAGGCAGTAATTGAAGTTACTGCCTTCTTTCTAAGCACGGTAGTATGGATGTATGCAAATATCTGTATCAACTTGTAATGTGTTCGATGGATTGATTCCAAAATCAACTGGGCTCTAAAACTTTATAAGCCGCGTCGAATGCCACCTCAACCATCGAAATCAGTTCATTCTTTCAAGAGAAACCGTTGTCGAAAGAATTACAAAAAAAATTTTTTTTTTAGTTTTTTCGAAATTTCTCAAAAACAATTCGATAAATCAATTTCAAAATCAGCTCTTCAACTCGATAATACGCGTCGATTGCCACCTCAACCGTCTTAATCGGTCAATTCGTTCGAGAGATATCGTTGAAGAAAAAATGGTAAAAAACGTTTCTTTCCGAAAACGAAGGTATACAAAAATATTTTTGAGCTCGAAAATGTATTCACAACAATGTTTCCGAACTTCAGGAGCTCGGAAACAGCGGGAAGTTTTAGGGCTGGCCCGCAGAGTCAACTGATAGACCGATTTTTTTTTTCTATAACTCCAAAAAACTAATTTTTCACTAACAAACTTGAATCTTATATATCAACTATATGTATTAAACCGATAGTTCGAGAACAATTCTCCAATTAAACCGATTGTTTGAGGACATTTCGATAGTTTGAGGACCGGCTGAAAATTTCCTTATCTCCAACCGTTACTCCGATTACGGGTCCAATCTGTCAAAACCGTTCAAACTGTACGTGTGTAAAGAAATTCCAAAGAAAAAAAATTAAACGTATTCAGGTTGAAAATCTAATTGGTGATCCATTAACTTGAAAATAAAAAAAAAAATTGATTTCTAAATTTTATTTGTAATCTTGAGAAAATTACTCAGAATCGAAAAACATTATTTTTCTAAATTATGCTTCTTTTAGATGCTAAATAGCATGGTTCTAGGAAACAAATTTTTTACACTGCTTTTATGGTAATCGGTTCTATAAGGGTGTATAAAATAATTCAAAATGCGTAAGCTTAGTATATTTATACTTTTCGAGGGAAAACGTATTTTTAGAAATTGACAATTTTTTCGTATGCTCTCATAACTCTAAAGCGGTAGATTTGGCTAGAATACGCCCTTGTGGCACCTGCAACATGGTATATAAAAGAGTATCATAATAACCACTCTTATTTAAAGAAATGATTTGAAATGATTCAAAACAATTTGAATCGTCTAATATATAGATATATACTTAGCATGGATTAAATCATTTTTTTTAATGAGGGCGGACTTCATTGTTTAGAACCGTCCTCAAAGTATCGGTTAGATATAGGAAAACTTTGATCCATTCCTCAAACTATCAAAAATATCAAGCAATCGGTTTAATTCGAGAATTGTCTAAAAACTATTGGTTACATTTAATTAATATATAAAATTTTAGTTTTTTAGTCAAATTATTTTATTAACTTTCAGAAATTGTGATGGATTTCGAACAAATTTCAAAAAATAGTATCCTCATATGAAATTTCAGAGTACACTGAAAAAAACGTATATTGCCTTTAAGACTTGTAAAATATACTTATCTGTTTGTGAATTTTTCATATAAATCATAAACGTTTCAAGATTACTATCTAAATTTAGGAATTATTCTCATACTTTTTAGTAAAATTTACTACAATTTATTCTCCGTGTACAAGTTTACGCACAAATTTTCGAGAGTCAAAAAATAATTGAAATTGAGATTTTTCTTTTTCATAAATTTTTTATTTTTCGCGGCAGCTACTGTTTCGATTTCTAAATTCAATGCTATCGTGAAATTTTCAGTTAAAAACATGAATTTTCAAACGTTGTTCGAAAATTTTGAGTATTAATTCCTAATATGTCACTACTATTTAGAATTTATTTCTATATTTTTTTACAACTCGACCATCATCTTTTTACCTAAATACCTTTTTGCGTATATTCAAAAATGTTCCGAACAGTCGAAATCAATCAAATTTGGTGAAATCCGTAAAACTAAAAAACCTAAAAATGTTCACCATATAACGGGAATTACAGATCAATACAACTGCTGCCACGAAAAAGTAAAAATTAAAAACAAAATCTGAATTTTGATTATTATTGTAATTTTAAAAATTTGCGAGCAAATTCTTCTAAATGTTTTATCAAGTAGATTTTCGAGTAGGGTTTTTAGAACGTGTTAAAGTACCGAATTTCCATACAAGACTCGAAAAAATTTGGAATTAAATTTTTTTGGGCCACTCTACAGCATACACTCAATGTGAAACGTTGTTCCTATTTTCTTTAATCTTAACACTTATTTGATAACTCTTTCAATCACCTCAATGGAATCTTCTTGACATAAAATTTCCTATTAGAATTTTTTTAAGTTCATTGTGATTACAATATTCTAATCTAAGTAAAATCAAGTGGTCAATTCCGCGCCACCTAGCCATCTTTAGTTCATATTTTTTCATGAGTATACTGAGACATCCATAATTCATTTACATTTCTGGTCCTAACATATGATATTATGAGGACAGACCTCGAACTATCAGTTAATTAGTAAAATTAGGATAAGAATTTTTTTTTTACAGTATATAAAAAAAAGTTCAGTGCACCGGCTCTATAAAATCATATATTACGTAAGAAAAGAAAAAAAAAAGGTGGCTCAAACTATCGTGTATAAAAAAGTATAAACGTCTTTGATAGTTTGGAGCCGTCTTCAAAGTATCGGACCTCAAAGTATCGGTTAGATATAAGGAATCTTTGAGCCAGTCCTCAAACAATCAAAGTGTCCTCAAAGCATCGGTTTAATTGGAGAATCGTCTTCAAACTATCGGTTTAATATACATATAATCACATATTTGAATATACAATTTTAAATGATTATATATGATTATATTTAATTATATATAATTTTTTTTTCCCGGGATATCAAATGTTAACACGTGCTCCAAGTAATATTAACATTTTGTACTCATTACGAGATAATTAATTAAAACAATTTTTTAGTTAAAACAAGTACTTTCAAGCTCAATGAAAGTATAATTATTTATATAATTTTGGGCACCAGAGCTCACAATTAAAATATATGAAGAACTCAAGAATCCCAGCAATCACTGACCACGTTTTTTAAGAGGTTATTTATACGAAAAACATTACAGGTGCTTACTTATTAATTGAATAATTATTACAAGTGTTTAATTAAATAATAGACTCATATTTATAATTATGCACATTATCATGATGATCAATTATTTATACAAAAATCAATTCTCACTCGGTAGTCTCTGCAATCGTGCAACCATGTGTTCAACAAATAAATCCAATTCAGTGTAATTTATTATAAGCTTATCAATTTATGATGTCTTCACGAGCTCAACAGTTATCAGTAGTAAATAAATTAAATTAACGATTTAATTATGTAACCTAGTGACATTATGTGCTGTGACGAATAAAAATTTATTTTTAAATATGCGTATTTTTCCACTATTCCAACTACGGACCAGTCCGAAAGTTCGAATTTTTGCTTCTATTTGTGGAAAAAATGGCGCATGCGCTAGTTATAATCATTTGTATTCTAATAATAGAAAAGTACGACTTTCTTCCGTCTAAACAGCGCAGGAATTTAAACTTTCAGTGCAGGTAGGGTGAAAAATCATTGATTAAAAAAAAAAAATGTTCGTTAGGGTACAAAACTAATCTGAACAATATTAGATTTGAATAAAGCATCTCTCATAATATTTTTTATTACAAAATCAAATTGTTTTCTTGGTTCTAAGCAAGTAAATATAATACTACCACAAAGTAATTATTTTACTCAATTGAAGAAAATAATTATTAGGCACTAGTTGAGTAATTAAAATACTTAAATCAAACATTTTTTTCTTTTGAAAATATAATTTTTTACCTTCAATGTACATATTAAAATATTTATTATCAATAAATGAGTGCTTTCTAGTCTTAAAATTTACGTAGAAAATTCAAAAATTTGTATGCAATTATTATTCTTTTGATTTATAAATTTAAGAATAAATTGATTGCTTAATTAATAAACATAAATTAAAATTATTTTTTCATTATAAAAAATATTACTTCAGAACGCTTTTTCTATTAATATACGTTGGATATATAAAAATAAATTTCCATATCAAGAAATTTTTGAGAAACGAGAGATGAAAGAGTTTTATGGATGTAGAGAGTAAACGAATGATGAGAATGAAGGAAAAATGAAATACGTTTGCAATACCGAGTGAAAATATGAAAAAATGAAATCGTAAAAAAAAAAAAATATAGAGAGAAAAAAATATCTATATTAAGCTTGTATTTGCTCCGGATAATTAGGACTTTTTTGCCCCAGCCAATTCGGATGAATAATTGATTTCATTTCCTTCAACGCTTTTCCTCTTTTTTCCTTACTTATTTTTTACCTTCTCCTCCCCATCCACCTTCATTTATTTGCTATTGCTATCGCTACTCCGTCAAGTCGAGTATTTTAAAGTCCTTAAAATTCGAATGACAATTACGTATTAAAAAAATAATAATAATAAAAAAATAAGATTTTTTTTTCTGTCAGTAAATTAAATATTCAGATATGAGTGAATCGTAGATGGACTGTGATGTCGGAGACATTTTTATTTAGGGATGAAGGAAAAGTAATTGAAAAGTATTTAAATATTAAATTTTTTACAAGTTTTTTTTTTTTTTCTTCAAGGTAATTTGCAAAATCACAAATCATTGACAAATTCATTTATAAATTATTAATTGTTATTATTATATTTTACTGCAACAATTATGGTTTTATAAATAATATAAAAAAATTTTGTAGGCCATAATACCAGTATGAGAAAGTAATACACGGTGAAAATGTTGTGGTAATCATTATCATCTCATGGTGGTAAAGTTAATTTTTTTTTTCGCGATACCTATTAGTCTCATCATTATTGTAAAAGTAACAGTATAATATGTTAATTAATAAAACACACGATGGCAATAGTTATTATTCCGGGTATTCAATTAGTACATCAATCATTTTCACAAAAATAGTAGTTATTATTATATCACATTATAAATATTACAATCACTCGATGATATTTTTCACAAAATAGCGATAGTAGTTGCCATCTCGTGATCGTAATTACTAAAAATTGTACGGGAAGCATTATGATATCCAATGAAAATAGTTATCATGTACAAAATCTCAAAAAACATTCCACAACAACCATTTTTTAATCAATAGTTTTGTGCGTTAATCAGCTTACGTGCTTAATTTGTTATTTATTTTACACTTTATTATTGAATGTAAATATTTTACACAGAGAAAAATTTATATCACTAATAAACGAAAAATATACCCAAACTGTCACTTTAGATGACGCGGTCATTTATTTTTTTAATTCATCAAGTGGTTAAACCTATCAATACTTAGAAAAGTGATCATCAAAATGCATGAAAGTATTTAAAATTTTAAATAAATAGCCTAAGAAAAAATAATTTTAATAATTAGATATTATTTGAAAATTTAAACTATTCACGTGTTTAATTATAGCGTAGAAGGTGAACAAATATTAAAAAACGGCAGCTCCCTTATCAATTGACAGTTGGAGATTGGAGTACGTAAGTTTACGGAAGGAAATAAACAGTTAAATATGTTTATTTTGATTTTATTGAAAAATATAGGAATTATACTATAGCGTATCATCAAAAAGTGACTGGGCAATTTTTGCATACGCGATGATAACTATTACCATCGCAGTATAGTAAACATTGTTACTTAACTTCATAAATATTATTATGTGTTATGTGAGTGATTACTACTATTGGTGAGAGTGATTATTATTCGAGGGTATTATTAGTTATCATCATTCCCACTAGAAATGTTTAAGTGGGACCTATTGGGTTGCCTTATACGGACCCTACACAGGGATGTCATGCAAAGACCTATGGGGTCCTTATTGAGTAATCCTAGCTCGGGCCCAATAGGATAATCCCCAAGAAATCCCACTAGAGCATCCCTATTAAAAACAATCTGGGTATCGGTTGACCCTGCGGACCAGCCCCAATGCTTTCCGCTCCTTGAGCTCGAAAACATTATTGAGAATACATTTCCGAGCTCGAAAATACTTTTGTATGCATTTGTTTTAGAAAAATAACTTTTTTTACCATTTTTTCTCCGACGATATCTCTCGAACGAATTTACCGATTTCAACGGTTGGGGTGGCAATCGACGCGTTTTACTGAGTTCTAGAGCTGATCAAATTTTAAAATTTATTTATCAAATCGTTTTTGAGAAATTTCAAAAAAACTAAAAAAAAATTTTTTTTTTAATTCTTTCGTTAACGGTTTCTCTTGAACAAATGAACCGATTTTGATGGTTGAGGTAGCATTTGACGCGACTTACAAAGTTTTAGAGCTGGTTAAATTTCGGAATCAATTCATCGAGTGAATTAAAAGTTATTCAAAACTTACTGATTAATCTCAAATTTTTAGTGATTATAGCATTTAACAAGCCGCGTCGAATGACACCTTGACGATCAAAATCGGTTCATCCGTTCAAAAGTTACAGAATATTTACATACGTACGTACGTACATACATACATACATTCGGACATCATCTTGAATTTAGTCAGAATAGCTTTCTAGAACCTCAAAACGTCGATATTTGTTGGAATTTCGATTTTCGCAAATCGGAGTGAAAACAATGACTTCCCGAAATTTTTGGAAATCATCGATTTCCTTAGCGGGAAGTTAAAAAAAATATTAAAATGCAGAAAAAAATAAGATAATTTCAATTAAATCCGCAATGTAATCTTATTTACTCGGACCATTACTTAGAAGAAGTGAATACGACTTATATTGATGAGAAAATCCCAGTAACTGCTGGGCTTGAACCTCCATCCTTCCGATTCAAAGTCTTTGATGCTATCCACTACGCTGACCCACGTAAGTGAACGCGCGAGTGTAACTACTATATTTATTATGATACCAAATGATAACAGATGAAGAAACAAAAATGATACTTGGAGTTTATAGAAGAAATTTTCAGCTGCCATTGAAAAAAATATTTTTACCCCCCCCCCCCCCCTAAAAAACGTAGAAAAATTGTTTTATTTTCACGTTGAGTTTTTACGCTTAGATCCTAAACAGAACCCAATTCGGAATGATGACAATAATTTGTTTATTTCCACGTTAGATCTTCCCACTTAGGTCGCACTCATGCCCCAATTGGAAAATATTCACGATAATTTTTTATTTTTACATTAGGATTCCCTACTTTTGCTCATCTTAGGACCCCATTGGGAAATATTGACCATGAATTATTTTATTTTTGTTTGGGATTTCCCGATTGGGTATTGTTTGGGCCCTCATAAGCATTTCCCTATCGGGTCCCAATGAGGTCCCGATAGATACACTGAGCGATCCCAAAGTAATTTCTAGTCGGGTATCTGTTTGTGTTTGATAGCATTATTATATGGAATTCTAAAATTACTATACAGTATAGTAACTATTTAAAATCCTCGATGAGAACCATGACCATTAAATTCTCAGCGTGTACACACTGATAAAATAATATTGCTGTAATAGAAATACCGTTAGGTTATAGTAACCATCAAAAGCTTGGATATCGCCCGGGAAAAAATGTACATATCTGGCTACATAATTAGATATGACCATATAAGATCATATATGATTGATACATGTCTTTTCGCTGTTTTCGAGTTTGTTAAGCTCGGAAAAATTGTTGTGAAAACATTTTAAAGCTCTACGAGCTCAAAAATACTTTTCTATGCCGTTGTTTTCGAAAAAAAAACGTTTTTTACCATTTTTTCTCCAACGAATTGACCGATTGAGACGGATGAGGTGGCAATCGACGCGTTTTATTGAGTTTTAAAGCTGATTTGATTTTGAAATTGATTTATCTAGTCGTTTTTGAGAAATTTTACAAAAACTAAAAAATAAAAGATTTTTTAATTCTTTTGTTAACGGTTTCTCTTGAAGGAATGAACCAATTTTGATGGTTAAGGTGGCATTCGACGCGGCTTATAAAGTTTCAGAACTGGTTAGATTTTAGAATCAATCTACCAGACACATTAAAAGTTATCTAAAGAAAAAAATTTTTGAAAAAAATTTATTTTTGGAATATTTCTGAACGCAACCGATTGATCAATCTCAATTTGCCACAACTTTGAGATATTAATAAGACGCGTCAAATGACACCTTGATAATCAAAATCAGTTCATCCGTTCAAAAGTTACAGATATTTACATACGTACGTACGTACACACATACATACATACATAGACTTAAACATCATCTTAAAATAAGTCAGAATAGCTTCCTAGAACCTCAAAACGTCAAGATCTCTTAGAAATTCGATTTTCGAAAATCGGACCAAAACCAATAACTTTCCCAATTTTTTAAAATTTCCAATTTTCATAGCGGGAAGTCGAAATATTCCTATAGGAATCCAGCCTAGATCTCTATGTAAATTTCCACATGGTAGTTTTAGATGAATTCTCATATGGTTTCTTATAGAAATCCAGCATAGCAATCGATATAGATTCTCACGTGGGTTTTTATGAGAATCCACATCATGTCAAGATCTATATGGGAATTTAGGTATTTATATTGCTACGTAGATTCCCTATATGAGAATCCAGATACCTATGGTTTTCTACATGGATTTTTATATAAATCCATACACTCCTACACTAATACCTATGGATTATCACATAAATCCACATTTTCCTATAGGGATTTCTATGGTTCCTATGCACTTTCACATGGATTTTTTTTTTGATAGGGATAGCATGAAAGGATATTATCGAGATTTCACAACTCAAAAACAAAGCAACGTTTGAAGGTTGGTTATTGCTGCTCGCATTTTTTCTACTATTGATTATAGAATTGATACATGAATAGCGTAACAAATTTGTAACTTAACGTAGAAAACATATTCCTCCTTGTTTTATTGAGCAACGTGAATTAGCATTGATTCAGTCTTTAGTTGACATGGAAACAGCTCACATCTTGGGTTTTAATGAACGTTCTGTTTTATTGCTTTTTATTTTTTATCGTTAAAATTGTGGTGTTGTTATTTTATTATTAGTTAATTATTGATCAGAAGTGAGGATATTGTTATCAATAAGTTACTAGTTCACTGTGTTTATGTCAAAGATTATCAGAGTTCTTCAGAAATAAACAACGTAATTATAAACTTCATAAATTTAATTCTCGTAATCTAATAAAAATTAAGACTGCTATTGCATCTAATTCAATAAGTTAGAGCTTTGACTACAATTTTTAACTTTTCATAACTCAATAGTTTTCTAGTCATTTAAGCCAAATGCTGGACAGCATAAAATGAATTTATTTTTTTTTTAGTCAAAAATTATTAACTGGTATAATTGATAACCATCCAATGATATTTAAGGCAACGCGGTATAATCTCTGATAAATCTTGATCTGATGACCTTTAAATATGAATAAATAATAAATACTTCGTAATTTGCATAATTGGTGATAATTTAATCATTTGGCTGTTGAAAATATTACTAGCTTCCGCTATCGATAAAAAAAAATTATCCTCTTTAAAATTCAATACATCCAAAGTTGATAAGTATTCGTTGATCTCTAAGCCATCAAAATTGTAGCAAAAGATTAGAGAATATTTTTTTTTCTCTATAAATACATCGAAAAATTTAATTTTTTTCAATTAATTATTTAATTTTTGCAGTGACAAAAATCCATGATGTCAAAAATAATTACATTACTAATAATTATCTCATTAATTGGCGTATTTGTTAATTTTGTTGAAGGGTGCAAAGGCGGCTGGGTAAGTAATTATTATAACTAATGCTTATTTGAAAAAAAAAAAAAAAAAAAAAAAAAAAAATAATTTTTTTTTTTCAAGTTTAAATTATAACTGATTCAATTTTGATAAGAGCCACAAATAAATTTTTACTCAATTTAGAAAAATATATGTAAATAGAAAAATGATTTCCTGAAAAAAAAATTTAACTGTGAGCTAATATTCAATAATCTATAAATATTTATTCATAATTATGGGAAAAGAGCGAAAATTTAATATTTGGTTTTTATGTTCCAGTCCATTGTTTTTCGCAATAATAACATTCCCCTGATAATGTTTTTTTACAATTGAATAAAAAAATTCCCTGTTTATTTTTTTCCGTCAGAAGAACTAAAGAAATTTCAATTTAATAATGGAACATTAAAAAAAAAAAATTTTTTTTTTTCCAGTGCCACCCGAAACAAGGTTATGGATGTTGTCAAGGTCATGAATGTTCCTCATATGTGTTTCAGGGTACATGCATGACTGAAAAGGAGGTAATAAATCACGAACACGCAAGTCTGATCATTCAGCTTGGAAAAAAATAGAAATTTAATATGATACAATCGAATATTGCTCTTATTACATTGTTTTTTGGAATAATGTGTTCAACTTTAAATAATTTTTATGTGGAAAAATTATAATTTTAATTGAAAATCAAATAGTTAATCCAATCGATATTCTTTTAAAAAATCCTTATGGGAATCCAGCTTAGATTCCAATGGGGATTCGTTCCCACATGGCGTTTCGGACCGACTCTCATATGGGTTCCGATCTCACTAAGCACATTTACGTAAATTTGACGTCACAGTTACGTTACGTTATGTCGTAATTTACGTAAGAGATACGTCACGAATGATTCCGGTGTGACTCATTATTTCCCACTTATTCACGTAAGATTGTGACGGAAGATTAACGACATAACCATGGTGTAAATTTTATGTCTGTATGACATTTATGACGTCAATATGACATACGGATGATGTCAAAATTACCAGTCCAGAAAAAATATTTTTGAAAAAAAAAAAAGAAAGAAAAATGTAACATGAGATTTTTGATTTAATTGTTACCGCGAGAACACATTACAAATTTAAAAACAAGATTTGATAACGTAAGATGATGAAAAAATCCTGGGCGTCCGCTGGGTTTGAACACAGCTCCTCTCAGCTGGAAGTCCTAAACGCTGCTAACCAGCCCACGTCACTAAAGTTAGAGCCTAGTGCTTAATTGATGTATTCAGAGTCAAATGCCGGAAAAGACCAAGTTTGTGAGTTTTTGGGGTGAATTTTTATAAAATTTAAAAAATCTACATGAACTTATGTGAATTTTGATAAGGTTTCATAAAATTCTATAAAAACTCAATATTGCCTAACATTTTTAACTTCCCGCTAAGAAAATCGAAGATTTTCAAAAATTTGGGAAGTTATTGTTTTCACCCCGATTTGCAAAAATCGAAATTCCAATAGATGTCGACGTTTAGAGGTTCTAGGAAGCTATTTTGACTAAATTTCAGATGATGTCCGAGTGTATGTATGTATGTAAATATTCTGTAACTTTTGAACGGATAAACCGATTTTGATCGTCCAGGTGTCACTCGACGGGACTTGTTAATTACTATGAGCATTGAAAATTTGAGCATAATCGATAGGGTACGTTCGGAAATATTTCAAAAATAAAATTTTTTTTAAAATGTTTTTTTTGAGTAACTTTTAATTCGCTCGATGGATTGATTCCAAAATCTAATCAGCTCTAAAACTTTATAAGCAGCGTCGAATGTCACCTCAGCCATCAAAATCGGTTCATTCGTTCAAGAGAAACCGTGAACGAAAGAATTAAAAAAAAAAAAATTTTTTTAGTTTTTTTGAAATTTCTCAAAAACGACTCGATTAATTAATTTTAAAATTTGATCAGCTCTAGAACTCAATAAAACGCGTCGATTGTTTCTGTAACCGTTGCAATCGATGAATTCGTTCGAGAGATATCGTTGGAGAAAAATGGTAAAAAACGTTATTTTTCAAAAACAAAGGCATACAAAAGTATTTTCGAGTTCGAAAATGTATTCTCAAAAATGTTTTCGAGCTCAAGAAACTCGAAAACTGCGGAAAGTTTTGGGGCTGGCCCGCAGGGTCAACTGACAGACCGATTTTTTTAGACGTAATACTCTTGGAACTGAATGATAATTTTGTAGAATCTTATGAATTTTTATTAAACTCTTTGACGTCTTCTAATAAATTCCATAAAATTCTAAAGCATTCGATAAAATTTTATAAAATTAAAAACAATAAAAATTGCTTTTAAGAGAATATTCAAAATTGTGTAATTCTTAGTAAATTTTTTTGTAATTTTTAACTTCCGGTTAAGAAAGTTGATAATTTAAAAAAAAAAAAAGGGAAGTTATTGGTTTCAGTCTCATTTTCGGAAATCGAATTTCTAACAGATCTTGGCGTTTTGAGGTTATAGGAAGCTATTCTTATTGATTTCAAGGTGATGTTTCAGAGTATGTATGTGTGAATGTGTTTTTATATGACAATACGCACACGGAAAAAAATAATCGGTAGCAGCTAACGATTGGCAATTGGTAGCCGTTACCGATTAATTTTTGGTAGCCGTTACTGATTGTTTCGGTAGCTATTACCGATTTTTTTGGTATCAATAACGTACACACACACACACACACACGCGCGTCCGCACGTGTACACCGACGTCCACCCGCGTACACAGGCGAACACACACGCACACACGCGCACACTCGTACACATTCCGCGTAACATTCCTCAAAAATTGTTTTTTATGTCCACTGAAATTCTTCATTAGAACCGAAATAATCAGTTGCAGTTACCAATTTCAATCCTTAGTGGCTACTAATCATATTAGTAGTTCAGCTAGTCATAATAAATTACACACTGACCCTAGCGGTTTTAGCACCACGTTGGAAAAAAAGTCGAACCACGGTGTTTTTACGTTGGAAACACGCCTTCAGTGTTCCGATAGTGTAGTGGCAGAGATTCTACGGTGGTTTCACCGTCGAACCTCGGTGGTTTCTGTGCAGTCATTCTACTATGTTCTGACCGTGTCCTCACCGTGTTTTACCAACGTTTTTATGGTTGTTTTAGGGTCTTTTGAACGTGAGTTCACGGTGTTCCTACGGTAAGCTCATGGTAGTTCCACGGTAGGCTGAAATTATTTCTGCGTCGGTTTTTTGGCGTTTTCGCCGTGGTAGCTCCGTATTTCCTCATTGTTTCCACAATGATTTCATGGTTTTTCCATTAGTGACATATTTTTTTCTTATTGTTTTCAAATCTTTGTATCAATCACATTTTCTTGTTTTCTTAGTATATTTGATAATTACCTTTTTTAAAGTATGTTGTTAAAATATTCAAATGTACAAAGCTTAGTATTTTAAGTAATCTTATCAACATAAGTACACAGAGAAAACGGGATTTCTTGGTCAAAAACAGTTTTACTCGCTTTAAGAAAATATTGAGTTATCCTAAAAAATTTTTTGGATAATGAATAAAACAAGAAAATTTTTTTTTGGGGTGAGAAAAAATTTCTTAAGCAAAGAAAATTTTTTTTGGTCAAAAACATTTATATTCACATTTCTACCGTTAAACGATGCTTAGAACTTTTCGGGTTGCATGGTAAATGGCCAACGAAAAAACCTCTAATATGTCAAAGAAAATAAAAAGTCTCGGCTTGCATTCGAAAAACAGTATAAATCGTGGTCAAGCTTAGACTGTTCTAAAGTCTTGTGAAATGATGAAAGCAATTTTAATTCAATGCCAGATGATGTTGTTAAGTATGTTCGACAACCTAAAAATAAAAAGTATGATTTTCGTTATTAATTACCCACTGTTCAATATGGCGGCGATAGTATGATGGTTTGGGGGTGTTTTTCACGCTCCGGCGTTGCACCATTAATGCAAGTTAAAGAAAATATGGAACGGTTTGTATAAAAAAATATATTGAGAACTCAATTGCTGTCATTTGTTCAGCAACATATGCGAGCTGGGTCATATTTTCAGCATGATAATGGTCCCAACACACAGATCCAAAAGTACACCTGACCAGAAGAAAAGTTGTTGGGTTCCCAATAGGGAACCTGACGTTGGGATGTAATACATAACCCAAGATAGTCTCGATCGGGTAATCCCTATTTCTCATAGTTGTGAATAAATCTCGCAACTCGATTATGTTTCGCGTCTTAATCCAGTAAATATGTAAAGTTATTTATCAGGTATACGAAAATCATCCATTTTAACAATTAGTGTGGAGTCACTTCCAACAGCCAAGCTTTCCATCATTTTAGTTAACTCTGACGATTTTAAAAGACTCCAATGGGAATAAACTTTTAATAAATTCAAATCTTCAGTATGAAAGCATTTTTTTATACTGAAGATACGAGCATCTTGAGGGATAACTACCAGATTTCGATTTGAAACAGAACATACACAACAATATTTGTGAATTGCAACAGTTCTTTTAATTTGAACTTCAATACATTTTTCTGTATCATCATTACACACAACCTCTAAATTAAATGATGGATCCTCAGTACTTGACTAAGACGAAGTCATCGATGATAAGTTTGATTCAATTATTTTCAACGATTCACTTGTATGTCAAGGTAATTCATCCTCCAACGATGTATCCTAATCCTCATCGTCAAGTTTCGTTTTCTTATATTTTTTTGAACGGCAATTAAAACAAAACATCACCAGCTACAATTGGATGATCAAAGATCGTTGAACAATCTTCAGCATCTTCATAAGATTGTATATATTTTGGAGTACCTCGCGTTTTTTTTTTTTATGAATTTTGATCAAATGCAACATTTTGGGTTATTTGTTTTAGATGTCGACATATTTTCACATAAATAATAATAGAGTTAGATAAAAATAATTATTCAATACAAACAAAATTACGACTAATAATTGTTTAGAATGTCAACAGTAATTAATTTCAAGGTTATCTACAGATCTTGCTCATTAAACAAAATAATTTACTCAATAATGAATTAATATCTATACAGTATTGAAATTGAATCGTTTCGAATTGTTTCGAATCATTTCTAATTGTTTTGAATCGTTTTTTCTCAATCAGGGCTAGTGGGTTTTCATGAAAATAGAAAACAGTGTTAACAGTTTTTAATTTCAGTGTCATCTTATGGTTGCTGAATCGATTAATAATTAAGCGGGAAGGTTTAAGTTCCCTAAAACGTAGTTGAATTATATAAGCAATAGTATTTTATAATGATTTAATCATTACACCCGACAAGAAAAAACTGTAGGATCGCCTAGAGTATACATGTGGATCTCATTGGGTTGTAATAAGGTATGACCAATAGGATAATCCATATGAGGACCCAATAAAAACCCAACTGGGAAATCCTAATCAAAAAGAAATTAAATTATTGTGTTTTATCCTATTGGGGCTTGTAAGGGATCTTAGAGGGAAAACCCACCGTGAAAATGAAAAATAATAGCCATTTCTTTCCTCATTGGGTTCTGTGTGGAATAAAAGTGGAAAAAACTGACCGTGAAAATAAAAAAATTATTATCATTTTTTTTCATTGGGTTTTATATAGAACCAAAGTGGGAAAACCCAACTTAAAAAAAAATTCAATAGTCAGTTTTTCCCCATTAGGTTTCATGAGGGACTATGAAGAGAAAACTCAATTTTAAAAAAAATTATTGTAGTCACCCCATTTACGATTTTACTTGGAAATCGATTGCAAAAAATATCTAGATAGAATGATTCATAATTTCAGTGAAATTAGAAGTTGTATAATAAATTCCATCTGTAAGTATACGTTTACACTATTTCAAGTGTAGGTGCTTTAATGTTTTCCTATACTCTTCGAATATCATAAAAAAAGATTTAACGTATTTTAGTCCCCGAAAAATTAGTATTTTCTCAAGAATCCTCCCCCCTATATTTATACCAAGAGTATGTCGATCATTGCATCACAGATTTTTTAAACTTTTATCAGTTATTTTTTGGTATCATTATAAATATACTATTCACAGTTAAACGATCTCATACGTGGGCCAGTGTAGTGGATAACGTCAAAGACTTTGAATCGGAAAGATACAGATTCGAGCCCAGCGGTCACTGGGATTTTTTCATTAATTAAATTCATTTATACTTCCTCTAAATAATGTTTCTAATACATTAAATCACATTTTAGATTAAATTAAACTTTCTTTCCCAATTTGATATTTTTTAACTTCCCGCTAAGAAAATCAACGATTTTCAAAAAATTCGAGAAGTTATTGGTTTCACCCCGATTTTCAAAAGTCGGGTTTTCATTATATGTTGACGTTTGAAGGTGCGAGGATGCTATTCAGACATTTTCAGAGCGATGTCTGTATAGATGATGTGTGTGTGTGTGTGTGTGTGTGTGTGTGTGTGTGTGTGTGTGTGTGTGTGTGTGTGTGTGTGTGTGTGTGTGTGGATGTAAACCTCTCATATCTTTTTATTGAATAAACCGATTTAGGTAGTTGTTGCGGCATTTGGAAGATTCTTTCTGAACTTAGATTTCCAGAAAATCTTAGATCATTTAGTCAAATAGACTCTGAGATATTTAAGAAATACGAAAAACAAATTTTTTTTCTTTTCGTTTTCTTTGGATATTTGGAAAACTGTCAGATCGATCAATTCCAAAATCTTATCAGCTCTAGAAGTCGATATAAGCTTTCGATTGCCGCCCAAAACGTCTCAATCCGATAATCCGTTCGAAAGATATCGTCGACGAAAGAGATAGTAGAAAACGGTTTTTTGCGAATATCGTCGAAACGATTGAACCAATCATTCACAAAATTCTATCAGCTCTAGAACTGAATAAAACGCGCCGATTGCCACCTCAAACGTCTCAATCAGATAATCCATTCAAGAGATATCGTCAACGGAATAATGAATGTAAAATCTATATTTGCTTTTTTCTTTGAATAACATTATAATCACTGAACAACATTACTCAAAACTAATATGTTCTTCTTCATGTAAGTCATTGGAAGTGACTGCTTCAAAATCGTCATGATCGCTCGTATCACGATATACTTACACCATATAGTTACAACGTATCACGGAAATACTGATTTTTAAGCAAATTATTGAGCATAATTGTGAATAAATATATAGAAAAAACGCATATACATTAATTATTTTGAATTCTAAATTTTCAAACTTTAATGTAAAACGTAACCCTTTTGAGCTCGAAAATCTCATAAAGAAAGGAAAAAAGGTATTTTCGAGCTTGAAGAGCTCAAAAATGTATTCATACTACTGTTTTCGAGCTCTTAGAGCTCGAAAACAGCGGGAAGTTTTAGGGCTGGCCCGCAGGGTCAACCGATACCCAAACTTTTTTTAATAGGGATGTTCTAGTGGGATCTCTTGGAGATATCCATATTGGGACATAGCTGGGACTGTCCAATAAGGGCCCAACAGGTCTTTGCGTTACATCTCTATATGCGGTCCCCATAGGGAAACCCTGTAAGGACCCAATAGGTCTCACATAAACATTTGTACACGATAAAAAATGTTTAGATCAAAGCATATATGATTGGATCCAACCAGTCAGATATGCTTGGATCCAAATTTTGGCTCGATCCAAGCGGATCCAAACAAATCTGACAATATCCAAAGAGATCTCACTATATCTAAGCATATCCAAACAGATCTTAAAATATCGAAAGAGATCCAAACAGAACTCAAAATATCTAAAGAGATCCAAACAGATCTCACTATATCCACGAGTATATAAGTGTATCCAAGCAGATCTGCGTAAATATTGATCTTTACAGAAATCTACATAGATTTAGGCACATATATCTAAAGAAGTTTCACTACATTCTAAGGAATGCATGTATAAATATATTATACTTTAGATTATTATAAAGACAACATCTACTAACATCTCGGATCTTATTGCTATTACCTCTTAATGCTTTTGATGAACCTATGTATAATAGATATCAAAAGTCAATTGATAGTAAGTAAAGAAAATAGATGAATACGTTAGAAACATTGATTAAACTGATTTATTTTATTTATTCATTACAATATCAAGTGTATGATTTAAATAACGTATATATTAAAATCAGTAAGAAAAAAAAAATTTTAACTTTCGTATATAACTCAGATATTCGTGTTTAATTAGACTAAAAAACTCTGTATTTAATGTCTTATTCGCAGTAGAACCCTGAGAGTTCGACAATTCAGGAGCCTTACCTGTATTTAAATATTGTTGCATCTGTCCAAATATGATTACATAAAGACACACATTTTTGGATATAGCCATAAATGCTTGGTTATACGTATATCTGCATGGATATGAATTATTTTTGCATCTATATACCCACATGCATACAGTTGGGTCTGAGCAGATAGAACTATATATACTTGTATATGCTTGGATATAAGAATATCTGCATGGATATCAATTTTTATATCTGCTTATATATAGTTGGATCTGAGCAGATATATTTATATATGCTTGGGTATGCGTATATCTACTTGTCTATCAATCTTAATACATCTCTATATCTGCTTATATATGATTAGATCTGAGCAGATATAATTATATATGCTTGTATCTAGCACGATCAAATATTTGGTTGTATTTAGATATAAACAGTGAGACAAATCGCTTTTTAGGTTCGCGATTTTTACCACCAGCCGCCAGAATTCGCGGGTTGAACCCTGGCTTAAGCTGGCCTCTAACAAAATTTTATTTTACTGGACAGAGCAATGGGCTGAGGTTCTTGCAAAGCAAAAAACCCGCACTTATTCGAACTTGGCAACGTATGTCAAAACTCACTAACTTACCTCACGGCTTATTACTTTATAGATTATTTTCTTATTGACGATTGACTTATCAATTCTTACTTAATTAATAATACTTTTTAATAAACTATTTAATAATTCTTACCAGTAAAATAGGATATGAATAGGATGACCAGTGATAGATTGCGTAAAAGGAATTAATTAGAAAAGTACCGATTTATTTCGAATAATGATAAAATTCAGTTACTTACAATAAATGTTTCCGCAAGATACAATATCAGAACCGTCCTGGTATACGCTGAATATATAATATCTTTCCACGTGGAATAACGGAGTTATTGCACTGAATTTATTATTTATCTTAACAATTATTTAGATTGCAAGTATATTGCCGGTAACGTACAGTAATATTTAATTCATTTAAACTTTGTTTATAATAACTAATAACTAAACAGTAAAATATAATGGCAAAACAATTGCCTGATTAGAAATTAATTATTGCCAGTAAATTACAGAAATTGATACCGAACAATTTATAGAAAAGACGTATATACGCTAATTGATCCAGGATCGAAGTCATTGACCGATAAATTTGGGCGTAGGACTAGCCTCGGGACTTTGTCCCCACTGAACCCTTACGCACATGCGTCGACGTGATAATTAGTCATGTGACCACAGCAATATGACTTTTGTAGTTTCAGACGGCAACGAGACGAGGAAAAATGGGATCCGCAAGGCTGAGGACGACGAAGACAATTCACATTGTCTCAACAGATATATCGAGATCCAGACATATCTGGTTGGATCCAAACGTTTTTTTATCGAGTAGTCGGGTAGTTATAAAGAAAGTTTATAATAATGATTAAAGTTCATTATATGAAGAACAATTATTCTTATAGGAGTGTTCCTAATTGATTCTGTTGTTTTCACTAGTACATTAATCGCAAAAGTTCTGTTTTATCATTTCAAGAGTTAAATCATAAAAAGAATTCGATTTCTGAGCAAAAAATCGGTTTTTAGGTTTTTTCAATGTAGCGTACCATTTTTTCAAATTTCTCAAGTTCGTAATTTCATCGAAAATTGAATGAGGAATTAAAAAAAAATAGTGTCATATTTTTAGCGCTATCATAACATGGTTAGAAATTGAAATTAATATAATAACCTCGTTTTTTTTTTTTTTTTTAAGACTTGTGAACAGATATTGCATATATTTTTTTTTTCTATAAGCTACCATCAAGCCTCAAAACATATCCAGTATTTAGGTCTATCGATTCACAAGGTACTGAGAATAACAATTTTCAATGATTTTCAGTATTTTTCAATTTATTCCGAAACGGTAAGAGATAAAGATCTGAAACTTGCAGCATCGAAGTATCTTACTACCATTTCTTAAAATTATGAGCTCGATACTTTTCTGGGAACGATTTGGTAACCTTATCGTCCCATGGCTTTTCACGTTTAGTTTTCCCAACGTATTCCCAATCACTCCCCAATTGGGTAAGACCAACAGCAAGTTATTAATTTTGACGTTGGATCATCCCGACAAGTTTCCAAAAATATCCCAATCAAGCAAACCCATTATCGAACCATTAACTTCAGCATTGGGTTTTCCCGACAGAGTCCCAATTATTTCCCAATCGAGTCAGCCTAACAGCAAGTTACTAATTTTGACGTTGGTTCATCTCGACAAGTTCCCAATCTTATCCCAATCAGGTAAACCCAATCACAATTTTTTTATTTTAATGTTGGGCTTGCCCGATATATTCTCAATCATATCCCAATAGGCATAACCCTATCGAGCTTGCCCCATCAATACCTAATGGGGTCGCAAGTTGGAAATTTGTTGGGATATTTCAATGCAAAAATTAGTTACGCAACATCAATTTTTCATGAGTGGGACCTAATTGGGAACCTATTGGGATAGCTCAATGCAGAAATAAATGACTTACATTGGTTTTGCCACATTGGGATCGAATCAGGAGCTTGTAATGGTAGCCTAAGGCAAAAATTAGTTACCTGACATCAGTTTATCCTGAGTGGGACCTGATTTGAAACTTTTTGGGAGAGCTCAATGCAAAATTGAATGACTTTTATTGGTTTTGCGACATCAGCATTCAATTGGGAACTTTTTGGAGTAGCCGAATGCAAAAATTATTATTATTTTAATAACTTTTATGATTCATATACAATCTGAAATGCTCAAAATTTGTTATTGAAAGTTTTTTTTTTCAAAAATTTAATAATCAAACAAATTTGATTTTTACGCTCGCACACAATCTTTATGCTAAAATTACTTGTTTTCATCTAAATTGTTTATAAACAATTTCATCTTATCAAATTCATTTAATTTTCAAATCAAATTATTTTTCACTTTTTTTGAACAGGATATTCTGTTTTGTAGCTCTTCGAATCCGAAAATACTTTTGTATGCCGTTGTTTAAAAAAAAAAAACGTTTTCTCACCTCCGGGCGGAAAGCGTCAACTTTCGTCCCGCTGTGCAAAACGAAGTTGCCGCTTTTCGCCTCCGTCGAGGAGAAAAATAGTATACACTCTTTGGGAAGTAAATAAGAAAGCCTCAGATCACATGTTTGTTGACTTCGGCTTCGCCTCGGCCAACAATTACATGTAATCTGAGACATTTCTTACTTGACTTCCCTAGTTGTGTAATATACTATTTTTACCATTTTTTTCTCAATCGATATCTCTAAAACGAATTCGCCGACTGAGATGGTTGAGGTGGCAATTGACGCGTTTTATTGAGTTCTAAAGTGAATCAGATTTTTAAATTAATTTATCTAATCGTTTTTGAAAAATTTCTAAAGAACCAAAAAAAAATTTTTTTTAATACTTTCGACAACGGTTTCTCTTGAACGAATGAACCGGTTTCGAAGGTCAAGGTGGCTTTTGACACGGCTTATGAAGTATTAGAGATGATTAGATTTTGGAATCAATTCATCGAGCACATTACTAGTTATCCAAAAAAAAACATTTTTGAAAAAATTTTATTTTGTGAATCTCTCCGAACGCACTTTACCGATCAATTCAAAATTTTTCAATCTTTCAGATATTGACAAGCCGCACCGACTGCCACCTTAAAGATCAAAATCAGTTCATCTGTTCAAAAGTTACAGATATTTATATACATACGTACGTACAGATACATACATACACTCTAACATCATCCTGGAATGAGTCAGAATAGCTTCCAAGAACCTCAAGACGTTAAGATCTGATAGAAATTCGATTTTCGATAATCGGACCGAAACCTATAACTTCCCGAATTTTAGACGATTTCCAATTTTCTTAGCGGAAAGTTAAAAATGGAATTCATACATAATTAAAAAGATAGTGTTTTGAGCTTATATTCTCATATAATTTTGTTAATTACATTTAATATTTACACGTATACGTTTTTATCTATGCATATAAGACTATGAAAGATAATTGATAGATAAATGTAAGAATAGAAACATAAAACACTGTATTTTTTATTTTGTATTAATTTCATATTTTTCAGCAGCATTAGTATTGGTTATTACGGTAATAATAATAACTAGTCAACAGTATACCTAAAAAATTAATATTTCACGATTCGTACAGTATTAAATTTACAAACTAAAGAAAAGTCTCGTTAAAATTATAATGTTACACTGTGAAAAATAAGGTACTAACATCAAACTCCCTAGGAGTTTTTCCATAAATTTTTACGATCATTACTATAAAATAATGTTGTTAAAAAAATACTGTTTAGTTGTGATACCAAATGTGGTGGCTAGCAAGATATGAATGCGTAGACTACACCAAATTTGTTCCTTCAAGCATGGCTATCTAAAGCATTTCTGGCTTCTACTTCATCTTGATAGATATAAATAGGCATGACAAGTTTATTTTCATGATAACGAGATTTTTGACGCCAAGATTCGCCTTGAATGTAATTTGATAAAATAACTTCAAAGTCTTGGAGTTTCTTCATATACGACAGTAATTAATCTAAAACGCTAGGTATACTCAAAAAAGTTTGAAGAGTATACCATAGCGAAATATGTACAGTTTACACAGGTTCAGTTGATTCCACAATAGTCTTTTCTCCAACTTTTTCCACTGCTGTATATTAAATAATAAACTCTTGAGGTGTTTTATACCTATAAAATTGTTCGTATAATTGAAATCATTGATGTTTATATTAACGAGCGCAAATGAATGTTTGTAAAATTTAAAAATAGACTTAACATCATCAACGACATACTTATTGCATTTATTTTGCATTATAAGTAGAATTTCTTGCTCCAGTTGAGGAATGTAAGTATTTGCAATAAAGTCGGCCATGTGAGTAATTATTGTTTGTACTTCACTTCGTGGGATCGAAAATTACTATATAAAGACAAAGTCAACTTTAAAATATCAGCTTCAAAAATATTTAACGACTCCATTTTTATCAACTGCAGTTTCTAACAGTCAAACTAATCACTCTTTAACAATTTTAAATCAATAGAAAAAAGTCAATCACTTATAATTGAATCGCACGTAACGAATGTTTTTTTATTCAATTGAAACTGCGCGTTTAATTATCAGTCATTACATTATCACTTAATTTAAATTTCAATTATTACAGTGTCATCACTCAATTTAATTGTTGATTATTACAGTATTACTTAATTTAACTACTAATCATTATATCACTCAATTTTATCTTATTACGATATCACTTAATGTCTGATAGATGATTATAGTATCACCAAATTAATATACATAGAATAGGCAACGATTAATTCCCAATAAACTATTTAACTTTATCTACTATAGATGGTTTTAAAACAAATTCAGGTTTTGAGTAATTTTTTTAATTATATATAGTTAACCTTAAGCAAATTTTATTTTATTGTATCCAATTCCTCAATAAAATTCAAAACCGACGTCGGTAAATTGTCATCTTTTAGTTCATAAATAAAATTTGCTATAAATTTCCAAACATGTTCAGACTCCTTAGGGAATTCAGCATTAAGACTATAAAAAGTTTTAAAACAATAGTCAATTGCTTGTACTGGAGATTTCATATTATAAATTACTTCATTTATACGAATTAACGAAATAAGCTTACCGCCCAATTCAAATACTATTACGTAAGGTTGATGAGGTAAATTATGTTTAGCGTAAAAATTAGTTTTTCCTTTATCTCTTAGGCTTTTCAGACAGCCTGAAGAGTTGGTCTCGCCCGCGCAGTGGTACCTATTGGCTTCCTGCAACCACTGAGTTGGCACATGTTACAAGGTGCAAAACATGCGGGAACCGCTCACGGTTGGAGTACTTGTCCCAGAACCCACGAAGAGGGTGGTACGTATTTGCTCTGGCGCCCCCTAGAGGGCGCCAAAACCCCTTCTGGGTCTCGCGAAGACAATTAATTAATGTAACGGGACCGTAAGGTCCACCTCCGTTTGACGGGAGGCCGATTCCTCGCCCTTTTGGGCATACTCGCGCTGCGTAACCCTATTGTATATACTGACTTCCACCATATATTATAAAAGCGAAATGTGAGCAAAAACTGACATGAGCTTACCCGTTAGGCATGCGTTGCATGTGGGTACCTTACCATCAGCCACCACGAGACCGACCTCATTTAGACCCAAACACTCCTCCCATCTCAGGAAATAGAGAGACTCTGGTCGAAGTGGGGCTTGGGATGAGTCCCCCATGGTCCCAGATTTCAGCTTTGGTCAACTGGTTGCGTAAGATTAGTGGTGGGACGCAACTTCTCCCCACACCCATATGGGCTTCCTCCACTTATAAACACTAAGATTTTTCAGAAAAGCCATTATGCACACATCATCATCCATTCCCTGTGTTCTCTTATCTCCGAGTTTTTTGAGGACGCCATCTATGTTTTGAGACTCAAAAATGGCGGCGATAGATCCACTCGGGATCTCGCGGAGACAATTAATTAATGTAACGGGACCTAAGTCCACCTCCGCCGACCGGAAGCCGTTTCCTCGCCCTTTTGGGCATACACGCGTTGCGAGCGGTCCCTATTATACTTCTACCATAATATTATAAAAGCGAAATGTGAGCATAAGCACACATTAGCTTACCCATTAGGCATGCAGTGCATGTGGGTGCCTTACCATCAGCCACCACGAGTCCAACCTCTTCTTGGGCCAAACACTGCTTCCATCTCAGGAAATAGAGAGACTCTGGTCACAGAGGGCTTGGAAAGTGGCCCCCCGTGGTACCAGACTTCAGCTCTGGTCAACCGGTTGCGTAGGTTTAGTGGTGGGACGCAACTTCTTCCCATACCCATAAGGGCTTCCTCCACTTGCACTTATACTCACTCGGATGTATGACAGCAGCTATAAAAGATTGCCCTCTGTTGTCCTCCGAGTGATTATCACTATATGCTAGTGATAAGTCTTGTTTACGGGCTATTATCACTTTCAGGCGTTTGACACCTGAAAAGGGGTTCACGCCCGCGCAGCGGTACCTATTAGCTTCCTGCAACCACGGAGTTGCCGCATGTTACAAGGTGCAAAACATGCGGGCACCGCTAACGGTTGGAGTACTGGTCCCAGAACCCACGGAGAGGGTGGTACGTACTTGGTCTGGCGCCCCCTAGAGGGCGCCAAAACCCCTTCTGGGTCTCGCGGAGACAGAAGGTCTGGTATCGTCGGTTGAAGACATCGAGATTTTTAAACTCAGGAAAATTTTTGACATTGAACGTGTTAGAACTGAGGATTCGCCAGTTAAAAATGAGTTGCCTTATTTGCCAGATGCTAAAAATATGTTTAAGTTATTGGATTCAGAATATTGTTTGCCGTCGTGGGTTACTCCTAAAGCAAGTAAGTCCCAAGATGATATGAATTGTAATAATAATTTCTGTAAAAATTTTGATGATCCCTCAATGTTTGCACGCTCAACTTTGGTAAAATATATAATTGTCATTATATCGTTAATCAATGATGTACTGGTAAAACTTATGATGACGAAAAAGTGCTTACGATTGGGTTTCCGCATTATGAATTTTAAAAGGGGAAAATTTAAAATTAAGTTAACGAATCGTCCAGACAAAAGGAGTTTATCAGCAGATAAAACTCGTGTTAATGCTAATTATTTTGAGCTGGGCGTTTCTGTTGACCGCGAACGACGAAAAATTATTAACCGCATTTTCAAATTGCTATTTACAGTAGAAATAGGGTTTTTACATACTGATTCAGTTTGGTTAACGAGATATGCGACTCATGGACAGTCTTCAGAGAACGTTGAGAATTATCAAATAAAGCCTATGTTAAAGTTAAATTTGGGGTCTGTTGTGCAACCGACCGCCGCAATAATTTTGAGTTCTATCAATGATGTTGTGGACATTATACGTTTCGAGTGTACAAAAATAAAATTTGTACATATTGAGATGACTGCACTGATGCAGATCATCGATTTCCACTGGTTAGTAGCGACAGTAGGAAAGTCAACTGCAACTACGACCAACTTCACATTAAGGTTACGTGATCTGGGATGCTCCCAAATGGGCCTGATACATTCGAGTTGCGTCCAAGGACCAACAGCAATTAGTTATCAACCTCAGAATTTAAAATCATTAAGACAGATCACTTGCCAGCCGACGTCAATAATTCAGCTAATACAGTCGTCGATCTCCAAACTGAATCAGTCCTACTAAGAAACTTATATTTTCTTAATATTAGTTCAAGAAAGTTCATGCAAGCGTTGTATCTCAGGTTTGGTTAAAATTCTACAGCCAAGAACTTTTTCTTACACCGCCGTGACTTACTTAAGTCGGGAGGTGTTACGTTCTGGCTCTAATTATATTCAAATAAAATTTTTAGAAATTTTTTTTTAAGTCTCGAATTATTTTTTGCCACGGTGGGCGACTAAACGGTTCGACACTTCTTAGAATCATAAATAAATTAATAAACGTTACTTTGTTGGTGAGATTATTTCTTTTCACCGCAAACAATGTAACGGAAATCTCTTGCGACAAGAGAATCGCCGTGGTCTGCGAATAATCCAAACTCATGACGATGCATGAGACTCGGGCCACGATGATGTTCACCAGAGTAACCTGAGATTCGACGTTGCAATAATTAATTTTTATATTTCAATGTACTCTGGATGGAAATCCAGAGCAACCAGTCAGCCGATGAACATCTTAGGCCCCGGACGTACGTCCGGAGACCGACTGGCTCCAATCAAACTTTCAATTTTTAAAATATGTTCACATTTTTATAATTAAAATGTTTTTTTTTAATTATTAAACCTTACAAAACGAATAAAAATTAGTGAGAGCTCAGCAACGGGTGCACCTGGGGTCGATTGACACCCTAACGCCACCAACCTGGTAATTTTTCAAAAATCTGGATTGTCCAGTATGTAACAGTAGTGCTGTGACTAGGATCAGTGACCATTGTTTATAAACAATAAAAAATTTATTTTTAAATATTGAATTGATATTAGAGAATTTCCAGTATGTAACACTACTGTTAGTTTTTTTTACTTATTAGAATTTATATAATCAGACTTCAATTTTTATTTTCATTAATAATTAACAATGAAAAAACACTAAAATTGAAAATAATACTTTTAAAGAATAATTTTCATTTTAATTAGAACATTTTTAATTTATTTCTAATTTTTTTTTTAGCAGAATTTTCATTATTAGACTCTAATTATTTATTTTAATTAATAATTAACAAAAAAAAAAAAAACATCAAAAATAAAAATAATATTGTTGACATAAACTAAACTATTGAAACATTAATAATTTTAATATTGATTGTTTAATTAAAGTCTATCAAATCGATTCAACTTTTTATGTAAAAATATTAAATACAAAACATTATAGCTCAATGCGGGATAAAAATAGGTATTGTAGCAATTCTTGACCCACATCTTTTTCTAATTTCGAAGTGGTTATGTCCTTTTCACTTATTTTTGTTTGTTCCATAAAATCCCAAAACTTGGTGGGCTTAATAATATTTGGTTCCGGAATTGATTCAGATTTATTACTGAAAATTGGTTCCAAACATTTATAAGCGATAATTTCATCTTTCCATTCATTTTTAATGTTTTCTTTTATCTCAGCTTCAATTTAAAAAAATCTTTATACCGTGGATCAAGAAAAGTGCATTTTCGATATAATGTTTCGTCTTCGACTTCACTAAACCGCATAGTTAATACCCTTATAATATTTTGCGCGAAATTAGCACCCATGGGCTGATTAGAGTCATTGCTATAATTATTAGGAATGTTTTTAGAACTACTTGCATCAATGCCAGCATAATTACTATTATTATTTTCGTCTTCTTCGCTGTCACATAGTTCCGGCTCATTAATATCTTTGGAAATTCTCGGTTCTTTCGAAAACTGAAGATTTTTTAATGCCGATTTTATTCCATGAAGCATCGGCTCAATCATAGAGAGTGTTGGATATTTTTAACCGCATGAAATCTTCGTTGCTTTATTTCATAGACTCATGACATTAATGATATCGTTTATTCGCTTCCAGTCAAGACCAGTTAACCCCTTTATGTCGGTGCATGATGAAAGTACATTTGATAGTGGTTTCTGTAATCGCTTCATACGCTTAAGCATATCATACTCAGAATTCTAGTGAGTTGGTACAATTTGTATAAGTCCCAAGTGAGGATGATTGTTCAAATCTTCCTGAGCTTTTTCAAACTCTTGTCGAGCTGGATCTGAATAATGAAAATGCCTAGCGATGCGTCTTGCCTAAAAAACACTTTTTTTTTTTTAAAGTATTATAATTATATAATCCATAAATATGTAGTCATATTTCTTATATTTCGCTGTAGTTCAATTTAATAAATTAAAAAGTTACAGATATATCGAATTATTTATAAATATTTCAATGTATCTGTAACTTTCTCATTTTCGAATAGGACTACTGCGAAATATAAGAAATTCTTTGCCATCGCTCTATAATATTTTCTCTGATGACATGTGTCAAAAAATATTTTAGATATAATGTATAAATAATTATGACACAAGTGTAGAATTGATCCATGAGCTTAATGTCATATCATAATTATTTGTACAATAAGCTATTTAAAATATTATACAACTTTAAAAAATTAAAAGAACGAAAAAAATTTCGAGTTTCTTTGTTCTCTTAATTTTTTAGAGTAGTATATTATAGTATTAATTCCTCTTACTTTCGTTAATAATCCATCGATTGCTTTAGTATATTTTCGGGCATCTTTCAAGGCTAACTGGAGCGAGTGTGCAGATCGAGATTTCAAACCGTCCGTAGTTAAAGACAAACTCATTCATCCCGATGATTTGTCAGCTGTTAATTCATACATCAACTTTTGTTTAGTTTCTTTGTATAATTTAGGACAGAGGCTGCAAGAGCAAGTAGTACGACATGGAGGATTGTAGGTGTCATCAATTTTTTTTAAAAGGCGTCGGAAACCTTTATCCTCCATGGAAGAAAAAGGCTTTAGATCCATTTCAATCATTTCATACAAAGCTGATCAAGTTCGGCTTTAGTATATGTCGCAACTTTTTGACGCTTTGAGGGTTCATCACTACTTATATTTGCTGAATCTTTACGTTTATTGTTCTCTTTAATGCATTCTTGATAACATTCTGGATGTTTTGAGAGTAAGTGTTTTAGCATAGGTGATGTGGTAGCCGTTAAATAATATAATTATCAATCGATATCTACTAATTAAATTATTCTGAATAATAATTAAAATGCAAAATAGATAAAAAGGTATAAGTTAGTGATTTTAAAACTTTGGAGCGTATATTACATATAGCTTTTCGAAACTCTTTCGTGCAAAATTCGAAATAATTCCAAGCGGGACTTCGTTGTATGGAGCCAACATCATTTATATGTCTCTCGTGCACAATTTGTTGTACATCCGAGTCCATCGTTTTTTCATTATCTTGCAACGACTTTTTACTCAATAATAAATATTTTTTTAATATTCTCTTAATCGAAAATTCAATTTCACTTTACGCCTGGAGTTTTATACTAGCTAAACGGATTTCATTGTAACTAGTAGCGCTGATGTCTTAATCGAAAATTGACAAATTAAAGGTAGCGTAACGAGTAAATGCTATTACCGACCGAGTCGATAAATGCATTTAAAAATGCTCTATCTCTAATTTTAGTCAAAAAAGGTAGTGGCGTCAAAATGTTAAAATTTAAAATTCAAAAGAGTTAATGTCTTCATTTTAATTGAAATTTAATTTTCATCTTTAAATTGAACTTCAATTGTTAATTAAATTTTATTTACTTGTAATTTTTTTGTAAAAAATAACTTTTTGTAAAAATAAAATTGTAAAAAAAAATATTTAACTTTATAAATTTTTGCGCCATATATTTGACTACATCTAAAGCATTTATGAATATACCCGATAACGAATATAATTTTTAACACAATTTCGATAGTTAATATTTTTTCGTCACACTCCAAAAAATATTCATCAAAATCTATTGAAATAATGATGATAATAATAAGAATAATAATAATAACGTCATACACAATATTTGAGTACTTGATCATATCAAATAGAAAATACACAATATTTGAGTACTTGATCATATCAAATGGAAAATGAAAAATTCATTTAGGACTCGAGTGAAAAATATTTATTGTATTAGACTCAACAGGGTTTGATTCAAATTATTACCGTAAACCGATTAGTCTGTTAAAAGAATTAAGAATTTATTATAAATACATTATATTATTTTTGTTATAGCTATTATAAATAAGTAATTTTTTCCGACGTACCAATTAATTTTACACTAATGATTTGTTTAAAAATATATTAAATCAAATCTAATTAATCGTTTTTACTCGAGTGTTAAACGAATTTTTTCATTTCTGCTTCGATATTTCAGAAGTCTATAGGGGAAAGAGAAGCAACATTGGCCCTCTAAAATTTTAAGTGCCTTGAATAATTTGGGGGTGAGAAAGGTCCCTAAAAGTTTAGGGACCCATTTACCCCCCCCCCCTGCCCAAAATTATATTTATGGCTTAACTAAATTGAAAAACTATTATATTATTTGTATTTGTACCTGAAAACAGTCCATATGATTAAAAACTCAATAAACGTAAGATTTTAAGAAGTTCGAAGTATTCGACTTTTTTGAACTATTCGAATGTTTCGTACTATCCAAATCTTTCGAACTATTCGAATCTTCGAGGCGAATCTTTCGAATCTTCGAGGCGAATCTTTCGAATCTTCGAGGCGAATCTCGAATCGAATTGTTCGATTCGATTCGCCTCGAATAATTCGAAGTTTCCAGTAATCGCACACCCCTACTCAATGTAATAGAAGCAAAAACTCGTGTATCAAATTACTGATCGGCTGATACGCACGCACACACGCACATACGTATTCGGACACACACACGCACACACAATCGCGCATTCGCACACACGCACGCTCACACATACACACATTTGCACACATTCATGCACACATTTGCACACACATTCGTACACTTACACGCACGCATTTGCACACACACTCTAACACACACATGCACATATTTGCACACACACCCCACACAAACACACGCACACATTTGCACGCACACACATTTGTACACACACCCGCGCACACCTGAACACACACACTGTTTAAAAGTGTAATACAAATTTATTTGAGTATTGAAACTCCAAACTGGAGTGATTTGGGAGTGAAATAAAATTCGCGTTCATCTGAGATCACTCTGACAAAAAACTCTCAATTCACTCCCGATTTTTTACAGTGGATGGGCGTTGAAAAATCAAAAATATAAAATTTTACCTTGCTTTCCCGAAAAACTCAGAACATAATTTACCAAATAGACCAAAAATCATACCAGCTCTACGTCTGTGCGTTTTTTCTCGATCACTGCATAATGTTGTACAGCACGTTTTTTAGTTTAAATGATATTATCAGCAAAAAAAATTGGAGAAACAGCGTTTTTTAAATTTTTCTTGAATACTTTATATATTAACGCTTTGATTTGAATCAAAAGTCATTTGAATCCTCATTTTGACCACTTATATCCTTGAGTTCGAAAAAAGCGGAAAGTTGTTGGGCTGGCCCGCAAGGCCAACCGTTGTCCAGATTTTTTTAGGTATTTTCCAATAGTGTTCATTACTATTTTTTCGGAATTCAAACTACGTTTCAATAATTCCATTATTGTGAGAAGTTTACCGTATGTGTTGATAATGAATATTTACTTTTGAATCATCTAAATGATTGATAATAAATTAGTCGTGAATAATTATTTCAAGAATTTAGTTTTTTTTCGAAAAACTTTGCTTTAGTAAATGTTTACTGAAGTATTAAAATGTAAAAGAAAATTTTAATTGTTTTCTGAAAAGTACAAGAGCATTCATTATAATCACAATAACTATTTCTCTACAATCAATATTTTCAATGAAACCAAATGGACGTCTCCATTCACTCATTTCTTCATTTCACAAAAAGTACTCTCGACTTAACTCTCAATCCCCCCAATTCCATCCAACTGTCATCTTTTATATCTTTCACTTCACTTTACTTTCGTTTATTCTAATGGCGATCCGACACCCTTCCAGAGGTAACACGTGCGACCTTACCTCCATCTTCCAACGTATCTAGAAATAAAAAATCAACAAAAAAATATTTCCATAAAAAAAAAAAAAAATTGTGATGACAAGGTGCGTCATATTATATATATATATATATATATACATTCATACATAAACTTTTGAGTGGATGGTATTTTTTGACTCTACTAGGTAAAATAAGGTATATGGTTCCAAAATTTTTTGACAATTCCATCATGAGACCCTTTGAAATAGTCTGACTTCCAAAGAAATTTACCTATAAAAGACAACAGCATAAACAGAGTTTAAATAATTTTACACTAATTTCTTGTTTTCCTCTTTCCTTTTTTCACAATCTTACTTTTCGAGGGTTAAAAAAATCAAGGGCAATGACAAATTCACGTCGTGCAGATAATTGGAATAAATAAAAGAATAATAGAGGGATGTCGAGAGCAAAAGAATACGGCATTAAAAAAAGAAAAATTTCGCGGAGGAGGGAAGTAGGATGAGAAAAAGAAGGTAAGATATACAACCCCTTGACATCTGTAATTAAATGAAAACAAAAAGAAAGTAATCGTACGCTCGACGGGTGTGCGGAGAATGAAATGTCACCGAGCGTTTGAATTGTCTAGATCTTTATTTTTTTTTCTCTCATTTTTTTTTCTTTACTCTTCAATTCTTTTTTTTTACGCTGGTCCATTTACTTCTATTCCCACTCATCCTGTTTTTCTTACCGATCGCAACCCTGAGTTACATTTTTTCGACATTATATTGGAGACACAAATAACTGAGAACTAGTATGAGAAGTTTGAGTATATTCATATCTTGAACTGTGTTTATTATGTTCCCAGCTATTTAATTTCAGAAAAGTTGTGTTTGATGACGTACATTATGTTTTGAGACGTAAGCTGGGTAATTAATTTTAAGTAAACATCCATTTTGAAAACGTATTGAGTTGTGGGACCAGTCCTCTTCTTGAGCAACAGCAGCATGATGGCTTGCAGGGTAAACCGTTTCCTAGATTTTTTTTGCAAGCAACTTGATAAGACATATGCGCCGCTCGCATCAAAGCTTAGCTCATTTTATGATTCAAAAATTAGTCAGCCGGAAGTTGATGTAAGCTCGACAGCACACTGACTCTAACTTCTGCTGAGAAAATTTTTGAATGCAATAATTACCAGATCAAGTTGAACTAATGAGGTCTAGATCAGAATTGCCTCATTAGTTTTTATGGACTATGAGTATACTTAAAAAAAAAAAAAAAAAAAAAAAATATTGCAAATTTTATTCTGAATGTGTTCCATGAAGTAGGGACATTATCCAAATAAATTAAGTAGTTTTTGTTTTAATGAAAAGTTGCGACGACCCTTGGTTAAATCCTGGGTCCGACCGATAATGAGTCCGTGTTCATTACTACACTGAGTTATGTACGTAGTAGTGTGGGAGTAACTGATATATTCGTTAAGTATTAAAAAGATAATTGAGAAAATCAAAAGACATTGGTTAATCTCGTGACTCCATATACAAAGATAAGATCTTAAATATATTAAATGACACGTTTGACTGATCAAGGAAGACTTACTTTGAAGAAAAAAGCCCATATGGGAATCCAGCCTAGATTCCACTATAGTTTCCTATAGGAACTAAGCATAGATCTTGATATAGTTTCACATAAGTTCCAATGGGAACAATCTTAGTTAAAAATCATCCTGCAAATAGAATATTGATCTGATCTTTTATTCATATTCGCGTATTAATACCCTATCAAAAAAAAACTATATAAGATTGCATCGAAACCTATATGAATCAATATAGGAAAGTATGGACTTATGTAAATTCCATAGGAATTAATATAGGAGTGTATGGATTCAGATAAAAATCTATGTAGGAAACCATGTGTGCGTCTGGATTTCTATATGGGAAATTTAAATAGGAAACTGTAGGTACCTTGATTTTTACAGAGGAACTCGACGTAAGACCTAAGATATATGAATTCCTTTGTGGGTGATTCACATAGAAATCTAAGTTTCTATGTAAGTAAATATTATAGAATTCGGGGTATCTAGAATACTACGTCTATCGTCTATTGATACGCATATACGAATAATAGAACAGAGTAATATTCTATTGACAGGATAGTTTTTAACAAAAAATTGATTAATTGATATTGTTTAAATTAGTATTTCTAATAAGTATTGATTTGTTGATTAACTCAAGAACTATAACATTTAATTAAAATTAGAAATAATTTTAACAGAAAACAAAATTAGAAATCGTACAGAGGTAGTATACTTCAGGAAACCTTATGAAAACATATTTGCTTTTAGTAGTATTTGCATCAATGACGTGATGCTTTTTTTAATTTTCCTAATTCTTAATCTATACTAGATTTCTATATGGATTTTGAAATGGTGATGATCCCCATAGGATATCGTGGTACAAATTCACATGGAAACCCATACTAGATTCCCATATGGATTTGGCATGGTGTGGATTCCCATAAGAACCCATTTGAGTATCTATATCGGTATCTACGCTGGATTCTTATAGGAATTTGTATGAAAACCTATCCAAATACGCCACGTGGAAACCCACACAGGAATCTAGGCTGGGCTCCCGCATGGATTTTTTGATAGAGAATAATCTTATATGGATTCGGTTTGAATTGTCCAAATGAGAAAAGTTCGTTTTAACTTGATTTGATCCTCATGGTACTTCGGGTGAATCAGGCAAAGGATCTAGTAAGGATATTAAGACAAAATTTTCGAAAAGACAAAGTTGGATATCCTGAACGAATGAGAAAACATGTTTCATGTTCATAGAAATGACATTGTTTATTTAGTTCGAACACAATCAAAAATCAAGTAACAATAAATCCATTTAGTCATAAAAAAAAATCTATTGATAACGGGATTGTAACCAAGGATCCGAATGTAACTTTTTCCATGTCTAAGCGTTTCAATGGATATGGTCGCCATTTATCAAAACGCCATCAAACCCCTGGTTGTCATCTACAACACACGTACCTTCCAAATACCATGTACTGCACTCATAACCTTCACAACAATCCCGACCCTTTAATGGGTGACACTGGAAAATAAAATGAATTTTTTGAATTTTTCTATTTTTTATTTGCCACTTTCTAAATTATTTTTGCAATAGAACAAATAAAAATTGTAATTACTACTTGCGAACTATGACTTTCAAGAAAACTTTTATCGGTTTTGAAAAAATTTTTGAGACGGTTCCATAAGTTTTAAATTTGAAAACTTTAAAGAATTTAAAGCAAAAATTTGAATAAAGTCATATTCTGACAATTTTCATGAGTCTTCACTAAACCGCTCCAACGTACTTAATTTATAAGTTATGGACTCACAGGTAAAGATATTTGCTGTCAACATTTGAATTTTATATTAGTCAGTAATGTTTAAAATTGTCCTAAAATTTATTTCCGAGTTTTCAGTTATAGATTGAAGTTTATATGTTAATTTTTTCTTCTACTTTTCATGTTTTTTAACTTCCCGCTATAAAAATTGAAAATTTTCAAAATAAGAGAAGTTATTATTTTCGGTCCGATTTTCAAAAATCAAGTTTCCATCAGATCTCGACGTTTTAAAGTCCTAGAAACCTATTTCG
Organism: Microplitis deprimator; assembly: GCA_964016945.1. NCBI lineage: Eukaryota > Metazoa > Arthropoda > Insecta > Hymenoptera > Braconidae > Microplitis > Microplitis deprimator. The sequence goes on from OZ024713.1 coordinate 3,139,698, forward strand.
ACTTTTTCCGGATATGGACGTCCGTCCGTGTGTGTGTGTGTTGGGGGGGGGGGTGAATCAACTGACTTGAACGTTCTTAGAAGCAATCAAAAGGACTTATCAAGACTTAGAACTCATTAGATTTTGAAGTCGATTGGCCGAGTAGTTTACACGTTATACGAAAAAAAAAATAGAAACATTTTTTTTTTTTAGGTTTTTGTGCATAACTTGTAAATCCCTTGACCAATTTGTTTCTATGTTCGATTAAATCTAAGTGTCAACAAGATCTTTGGATTGCTGCAAAGCGCGCGCAAATCGGTTGATTTGTTCCAAAGATATCAGAAATTTACTTTTTTTCAGAGAAATGTGTATATTTTTCGTCCAGCCGTTTTTCGAACTCAAAAAGCTCAAAAATTTACTAGTAATAACGGTTCCAAGCTCTCTGAGTTCTAAAATAGCGGGAAGTTTTGGAGTTGGCCCATAAGGTCAACCGTCTTTTAGAATTTTCGTTTTTTTAACTATATTATGATAATTTCTCACCGCTTTGTCCTGGCATCCCTGAGCTGCATTGGTGTAGATGCCAATGATAAAGAAAATTGATAATAGTAAAATGATTTTTTTCATTTTGGTTTTTGAACTTGAGCTGCAATGAAACAATTGATTGAAACAAATATTTTAACGAATTTATCAAAGACATAATAACAAGGTTTTTATAGTATTTTATAGGGAATTGAATTTGCTATAAATTAATTTAGTATCAGTCTCATCTTACTGCATTCCTAATACTATAGACGCTTAATTTTTTTAAGGTATCTTAAGCAATTTGAATCATTTCTACACTTCTTAAAGTATGTTAAAATAGGTTGAAACTTATATCATCATATAGAGAATCTACTATGGACTGAAAATAATACAACATAAAATTGATTTTTTAATATGTTACTTTTAAAATTAATAATTTAATTGAGGATAGCTCTGATGTTAATTAATTAACTCATTTTTGATCACTATTAATCTCGAATAAAACGGCTCACGAACCTATTTTTTTTTCTATTATCGTTTGTTTAGTGACTACAAGAACCCTTTCGTAAATCACTATTTAACTCTTTGTTTTAGTTGTAATTAATAAAAATTGACGAATCTGTAATTAATGAAAAGTTCAACTGCGATTTTTATTCTTTCCACTATTATTATTTTTTCCTTTTTTCTCTTCATGAAATACTCGCAGCAGCACTAACGTAACAGCAGAATCGGAAAAGAGAGCGACATCTAAGACAAAAGGTCAGGTTACTTAAAAAAAAAATTTTAATAATAAAAAATTAAACTGAATTTATGAATTGTCAAAATTAAATTAGTAATTTAAAAGTTTGATAAAAATTCATGATTCAAGAAAAAATAAACTAATATTATAAGGTAAACATAAAATAAAACTAATGATTAAAAATCAAATGAGCAATAAGGTCGTGCAATTTTTGATTTTCTAACATTTTTTTAAACTATTCAGAATAACTCAATAGTTTAGAAGGCATCATAATTTAAAGCTCAATCGAACTGAAATTTCGAAAATCCTTCATCAAAAATCAAATAAAAAATTTTCATTACCGTGATTAGTATGGAAACCTCGAATCAACGACTAGTCAATGCAAAAGTGAATGCTGAACTAGAAATTCATTACTGTAATATTATGAATAAATAAAGTCGTTATCTAACTTAAAGATACGCCTCAGTTTTTTATTTATATTTGATGAAAATAGAATAACTCGCTTAAGAATTTTTCAATACTCATCTATTTCTTCACACAAGCTATTTCAACAAATCAACCATCAACATCGGTTATCTGAAAAGTTCAAGTTCAGTTTAACAAAAATAACATCAACAAGCATAAATTGCGTGTTAATTTGATCAAAGCTGTGACGATAAATTAATAATAATGTTAAACTTAGATAATACTATGCTTATCGACAACTGATTGCTGCAAGCAGCATGAAAAGTTTCAGCTCTGATAATACTATGTCTAGAAAGAGTTATAAATTTATAATTAATTGAAAAATTCAAAATCATAATGCTCAGAGCCACTATAAACTAATCACAGCGCAAATGAAAATGCAAAGTCTGGTTTTGACCTTAGATAATTAGTAAGCTATAGGGATGTGCGAATAATTAGAACTGACGAATTATTCGTTCCGAATCAAATATTAATATTCGATTCGAAACTCGAATCAAATGATTTGAATTATTTGAAAGTTCCCGAAAAATTCGAATAATTCGAAAATTATTGAATAATTCGGAAATTTTTGAATAATTCGGAAATTTTTGAATAATTCGGAAATTTTTGAATAATTCGGAAATTTTCGAATAGTTCAAACAATTCGCGAATTATCGAAATATCACTGGTTTTTCTATTGTTTCCAATTTGAATTCCATTACATCGTGTATCAAAATATTCTACTTACGAATAATAGGGTAGAGGTACCGTTTTTTGCCAGTTTATGGCCAGTTTTGGACACTTGAAAAATTTGAATAAAATATTTTGTGACACGCAATACCATAATTAATTTTCAAATTTTTTCAGATACTTTTATCCCACTATTAAAATGGAAATTTTATTTTACACTTTTTCATTAATTAATATAAATGATTAAATGTCCAAAAATGGAGCAGTGGCCTCAATTGGTACCTCTACCTTATACTTTTTGATTAAAAACCAATTACCCGGAGAAAACAATTACCCAATTTCAATATATGTTCATCTCTGTCAGTAAAATTAAAAATCGAGATACTAATATTGGCAAGAGATCTTTTCAATTCATTTCGGTTTTTATAATTATTAATTTCCGTTTGAAAAAAATTTATAAGAAAAAGGTTACATATGCAATATTTTTGAATTCTCTATAAAAAAAAACTTGGAGAAATTAATGTCGAGAATTTCAAAATATTGCATGTGTAACCTTTTTCTTATAAATTTCTTTTAAACGGAAATTAATAATTATAAAAACCAAAATGAATTGAAAAGATCTCTTGCCAATATTAGTATCTAGATTTTTTATGCTACCGACAGAGATGAACATACATTGAAATTGAGCAATTGATTTCTCCGGGTAATTGATTTTTAATCAAAAAGTATATATTATTCGTAAGTAGAATATTTTGATATACAATGCGATGGAATTCAAATTGGAAACAATAGAAAATCCAGTGATATTTTGATAATTCGCGAATTGTTCGAACTATTCTTAAATCATTCGAAAATTTCCGAATTATTCGAAATTTCTCGAATTATTCGAATTTTTTCGAATTATTAAGCTAAAAAAAAGTTAATAAGTCTGTCCTATAAGTAGACTGATGAAATATTTATTTTTAATACATACGTGCGAAGGTAGGGGTTCCGACATGTGAAGCGAAGTAACGAGTCTAAAGTTATGGTATTGTTCTTAGCGACACCGAGTACACGTAGAGAAAAGTACGGTAGCAATTACAATATATTATGGAAATGGTTCCCGTACAAATTATGGTAACCATTCCTATCAATATTGGTTCCATTCCCATTCGATATCAAAATAGTCCCTATGGAATCATGGTAATCGTTAATATGTCAATATGGTAATTGTTCTTGTAATAGTATACTAATCATTCCCATAATACTGCATTAAACATAACTATAATAATATAGTCATCGTTACCATTGAAACGGTGCAACTTATTTCCCTCGTGGAGATAATGAGAGACAAGTTGCAGATTCACAAATTTATTTCTTTCACTAAATATCCACAACATTCACTTAACTCAATATTACTATTTATTACGTTAAGTTTAAATTAATAATGCTTCGACTTATTTATCTGAAATAGCCACGATTCTAAGTGACTGAAAACCCAACATCCTCTTTTAATGTTGACAATTACTTAATTTTACCACAGTTACAGGAACAAGGATATAATTTCTTCAAAGACTTATTTGTGTTGTCACTGGTTCAAAATATTTATTTTGGAACGTGAAATTATTATAGAGTACTTATTTAAGGATAAGGAATTGATCACAAGTAAAATTAATTTCTCAACAAGTTGTTAAAACGATAGGTAACTTTATTTTATAAAATACTAATTAATCGAGGACTCAGCCCACGAAAATAATATCACCAAAAAAAAAAATTAATAAAAGCTATAACGTCTCCAAATATAATCAGACCTATACCTTCAAAAATTACAAGAAACTAATTAGATTTTACTTTCCAATAATAAAACGTGACCATGCACTCTTATGGCAGCCCAGAGAAGAAGGAACTTTCCTCATCCCGATACTTTCGTAGGTCCATCACTTTCCACATAATGATCTATGGTTTTCTCACTATCTTTAATTTTTTCTATATAGTGGAACCTAAACATGCAAACCTCAATAAGACAATTTATAGATAAATTGCGAAAACATAGATAGCCCGAACTGGAAATCGAACCCAAACCGTGTCGGTATCGCGCCGAGTGCTCTACCAGTTGAGCTATCCGGTACTATACTATATTCCATTCAATTTGATCTATAACTTATCGAGCCACACCGTCCATCGTACGGTAATACAACAATTTTTAAATATAGTGAAACCTAAAAATTCACTTTGTCTTATCGATATTTTTTTTCCGGAGATATTTTGTCAGGGATAATTTGTTCGGGCATCGAAACGCATGGAACCAAAAAATTTTATCTGAAGAAAAAAATAATTGCAGTACATTGCAAGAGACCACTGAGCAAATCGATCTGATTTAAGAAGGTACTGTTGATGATAAAAAAGAATTACGACGATCTGCTCGAATTTCAGAGATAAATAAAATTACTACCCAAAAAATCATTCATTGTTTTCAATGTAGTTCAGGAGGACTCTGATAAATTTTCCAGAAAATTATCTTAAGTAGCAGACTCGAATATAACAATACCCGATCCGGTAAATACTAATTTATATCGATAGTTTTGCGTTAAGAGAAATGATTAGAAATTTGGGATATTTATGTGACATCGCCAAAACTCTTTCGGAAAAAATGGAGTATTTATCCTTGTTACCAAAACACTGGACATTACCAAAAGTTTTACAGCATTTTAACGACACGAATTATATGTGGTTAAAATTGAATAAATTTGAATAAATGCATGGTAAGTTATCAAGAATCAACAATTATTTTCTAATGCATTAGAATTTGGTTGATGTTAATTGCAAATTTATTTTTAACTCAAATTATCCAGAAAATCTTTAAAACAACGAAAGAAAAAAAAATTAAAATTTGGTCCAGAAATGCAAGAAAAGATTATAGATTACTACTTAAGTGATGAAAATTCATCTTGTTGTCCTGGAAAAAGGATTACGTTACTACAAAAAATGAACAAGGGCAGAAAATTTTTATTCAGAAAAAATTATTGTTGTATACGGTACATGATCTGTGTCTTAAATTTATTGATGATAATTCAGGTACTAACGAAAAGTTACTTAAGTTTTCTTGCTTTGCTTCATTGAAACCAATCGTAATGATTCATGCGGGTGATCCTGGAAGCCACATCTGTGTCTGTGCGCAACATGAAAATATAAAACTTAAAAATTATGTTGTAACTAGAAAAATTAGGTACCGTGATTTATTACAAAGTACTGTTTGCAACATCGATAATGAAAATTGTATTCTTCATGAATGTGATGACTGCCCGATAATATTGGGAATAAAAAAATTCTTTGCAGACAATGATATAGAATTTGAGGAAAAAAATGTCAATTCTAAAAGTTGGATAGATGAAGGAAGTCGAGCATCATAAAAAACTGTCGCAGAAAAGACTGATGATTTTAAATGAGGATTGTACAGTGATATTGGGAATTTAATTGAACATCATTATGTGGCAGATGCTCAAAACGACATTTGAGTTACTGCAAAGCTAATTTAGAAACAGATAAATTCATTATTTTGATGGATTTTTCCGACAATTACTCCTTCGTCATTCGGAATTCTGTTCAAGCTTTTTATTACAATAACTCTCAAGCAACTATTTATCCTTTTTCTATAGGTTCCATGCGTTTTGATCCCCGGACAAAATATCCCCGACACAATATCTCCAGACAAAATATCCCCAAGACAAAATATCTCCGGACAAATTATCTCGATGGCAAAATATCACCATGCAATAATCAATATTTTTTTTTAATTCATATTCTGATAGTAAAATATTTAATATTTAAATATTCTCATGTAGTTTACATAATGAAAATCGAATCGACAACTTATTACAAGTATATAATATCACGATATTTTTATTATATTACGTAAGTTCAAGATTATAAGAATATATTTTATTATTATTGTCATCAACATTGATACTTTCGAGCTTATTCGAAAATAGACCAACACATATGCTTGTTATTGTGTTATGCCCTTTTTTCATGAATTTTGTGTGTGCTTATTCGAAAATAAATCCATACGAATGTATGAAAAATACATATATATATATTTATGAGTTTTTTCAAAATATGTATGTGCAAATTACTAGCAGCGTAAAAAATTAATTAATAATCAAGAGGATATTTTATAAAAAGTTCACTTTGTCTTATGGATATTTTGTCATCGAGATATTTTGTCCGGGGATATTTTGTCTTTGAAATATTTTGTCGGGGATATTGTGTCCAGGGATCAAAACGCTTGCTACCGCTTGTTTTTCAGGAAAATTGTGGGAATTTATAAATAAAAAATCACTACCTGTTTAGAGTGCTAGTTTTTCAGGAAAATTGTGATAATTATATCGAAAGATGTTTGGTCAGAAATATTAGGTCCAGAGATATTTTGTCGGAGAATTTTTTCTCCGAGGATGAAAACGCGCATTACCCATATTTATGCACGAAAAAGCCTAATTTTCGGTTCTTGAAAATGTTCTACTTATCAAATTCATGTCATTTTTTTTTATTTTCTAAGATTTTCTTGCATAATCGATTTGAGATTTGCTGTGTAAGATATTTTTTAAACAAAAAATAATTAATTGCGTAAGTCTCTGTCTATTACCGCGTCTAAAAACAAAGCCATTAAGACACTTATCAAAGTTTTAAGTTATCAAAAATTGTCAATTAATTGCGACAATGTAATTAACAGTTTTATTTTAAAAAGTTTTTAATCTGAACGAAATCCTACAGTATAGCGACTCACTCACCATTTTTCACTAAGTACGATTCATATAATATATTAACATGTTGATAAACGAATTTATTTACACTTTAAGCAGCTTATCCGTTGTTGTGTCATTATATGCCCATCAAGTCAATGGAAGTAATAAAATGAATAATCAGTGTGCAAAATACAACAATACGGTAATTAGCAAATAATAAATTCTAATTATTGTTCAGTTTAATGTTAACGACACTATATAAGTTTTTTCTAGTGTAATCCACATCAACTTCAAGCATGTTGTGATATTAATTTATCATGTAAAATGAAAAATCGAGAGAATTCCTTTGTCTGCAAAGAAAAAGGTAACTTAGTATTAACCGCTGACTCAACATACTTTCTTCGTGTTCCATTATATTAAATGGTATTCCCAAGCGCATTTTAACGTACGCATGGAAGTATTTTTAAAATAACCTGGGAAACGGTTGCATCTAACGATAAGCAGCAATTCTTCGAATGTTTTTGAGCTCTCTGAGCTGAAACCGTTGATGTTTATGAGTTCCTTAAGAACTATAGCTATTGTAGAGAGTGTCATGTTGTAATTAGCAAAGAATTTTACTGTAATATGTTTTATTACGCCGAAAAATACCGTAAAATGCCATCGGTTCAAAAGCTTATATACACTGATAGAAAATTTATATTGACTTGAGAAATATTTTCTAGAGCCAAGAATTTATTTCTGAAAAGAGCCAATTATCTTGCTTCAAGAAATTCTGGTCTTGATTTAGATTTTCTTAGCTCTAAAGATTTTATATCTTCGATGGATAACTCTGTCTTGACCCGAAACTATTTTATCTTCAATTGATACTATCGAATTCTCCAAGCAAGACCACTTGTCTTCAACTAAAAATGTCGTATTAATATTTTAAGAACTTTCAATTTTTGATTCAATTAGTAATTCCTTGACGGAAGATGTCTTCAGAAAAATGAAAAAAAAAATGTTTTTTTCTTAATAAATATCTGCTTCAACCTATCTGAAGTAAATAAATGTAATCCTAAAAAATCACCTGAAAATTTTTAATTTTCAAAGGGAATTAAATATCTTTTTATAAGCCGAGTAAATCAATGTCAAGATTTGAAAATCACGCCATTATCGAAGCAAATCAGTAATGTCTTAAACTTACGTTTGGCTTATCTTAATTCAAGAGCAAGAAATTCTTAAGAGAAATTTATCAGTATTGTGTTTCAAAAAAAAAGTGCTTCAGTGAAGAATGAAATTCCCAAACGAAGAATTTTTTTTTCCATCCGAAAATTTTAATTTTTGGGTTCAAGAGCTTATTTTTTAAATTAAAACAATTAAAAATTTTGAACCAAAAATCATCAAATTTATAAGAAAAATTTTTTTTTAAATCAAGATAGTTTTTTTATCAGTGTATGCATGGCCGTTTGTACATATTTATATTTAGGTGCGTCATTTCAGAGCAACATTTTCTTTTTCAAGTGCTTGTGGAAAAGTTATAGTTCATCACATAAGAAAAATTTTCGCGCGAGAAAAAAAATTCTATCTCGATTAGAGATCTAGCTCATTGAAATATTCAATTTCTCTATTTAAATAACACTGGAAAATTTTTTTTTTAAAGGTTTAAGTATTTTTAACTCCTTAACAAATTTATAGATCGAATAGGCCAATCCATAGTTTTGTAGGAATTCGAATGCTCTACAAAAAAGGTATTTCATCATTTTTTGATAAATCTACTCGTTCATAAGCTTTTTCAAGTTAATGTTTAAAGTACGATATTATTTGACTTTCTTGCGAAACTTTTAGACATATAACAAAATCTCATGTAATTTTTCTTGTAGGCAATTTCAATTCCTAAAAATAATCACAGGTAGTCTCACGCTCGTGTCATCGCACTCCACCCTGGAAAAGGTAGGTTGATAAGAGTTGCTACAATCAAAACAGTGAACTTTACACTCACTTGTCCAATCACTAAGCTTGCACTCTTACCAATAGAACCAGAGCCTCAAGAAGACGACAAATAACTCACCTGATTCACTGGCGTGTTGATCACAAAACATCATTCCTTCCAGAATTCATCAATCATCAACTCTATTGCTGATAGCGGGCGAAATGTTGTGTAATTACAATTGCATTCAAATTCAAACGCAGTTGTACTTGCCGCAATTAGAGATAGCACTTACTTGGGCCTAATGACTACAGTTTTTGAGTTTGAAAAGCGCAGTGTGACGCCTGCGCATTACCTTTTTACTGTCTCTTGATAAGACGAACAACGCCATTATTTTCCGTAACATGCATCTCAAGTTACAATACGTGTTCTTAGTAATCTTTTAATTTTATGCTTATTCCAAGAAAATAACTAAAAACACTACTTCATTTCATTTAAGGACGCATAAAGCTCCATAAATACATAATTATTTATAGATACTACTAACAGAAATGAAGGGTTCTGAAAAAAATTGTCAATTTTTTTGCGATTTTCAACATGCTGTAACTCAGAGGAAAATGGTCGTACATTAAACCAAAGAAAAGCAAATTATAGTTTCGAGATTCTAATTTTCGGATCTGGCCTTCTAAAATTTTCATTATACACGGTTCTGGATCAATCCTAAGAAAACCACGGCTAAAAAAATTTCTCAAATTTTTACACGATTTAAAAAAGGTCTATGGGATTCAATAAATTTTGTTTTGATAATTTCACCTTAAAGCTCTTTTTGGTTATTTTAAGCCCTTTAATTTGTTGTCCTCGAAAGACTCTACGACGATTAGACGTAAAGTTATCATTGATCCACAAAAAAAAGTCCGTTTTGACTTTGACAATCAATAACTCAGGACATACTGGTCGTACAAGAAATGGAAGTAGGGTTTTAAAAACTACAAAACATTCTCTATGAGAAACAAGTAGTGGCTTTTGATGAAGAAAATTTTTTGTATGCGACAATGTTGATTGAACAGAAGCTAAAAAGTTGCATATTAAGCGACATTTGGAAATCTTGGTATAATTTTAGATAAAATAGATAAACGAAGTATGCCACAAGTTTTTTTGAAACGTCAGTGTCCCGAAAGAACCCGATAATAAGAACGAAAAATATCAAAAAAATCAATTTTTTGGGCAAAAATCGATTTTTTTGGAAAAAAATTTTTTTTTCAAATTTTGTTTGATAATTAATGTTGTCGATCAAAGAATAAGTTCGTCGCTAAAAAAACCTATTTGAAATTAAAGAACTGATTGAAAACCGAAAAATCACTCATTATGCAATTTTCAGCGAAAACGACAAATTTAAAGCTCAAGAAGCTCGAAAACAATGGGAAGTTTTGGGGCTGGCCCGCAGGGTCAACCCATAGACCGATTTTTTAACTTCCCGCTAAGACAATTGCAAATTTTCAAAAACTCGGGAAGTTATGGGTTTCGGTCCGATTTTCGAAAATCGAATTTCTAAGAGATCTTGCCGTTTCGAGGTTCTAGAAAGCTATACTGACTAATTTCAAGATGATGTCCGAGAGTGTGTATGTATGTAGAGCTTCAAGAGCTCGAAAATGTATTCACGACAGAGGATAAAATTTTTCCATACAGAGAAGCGATTGGATCTCTTATGTACCTGATGGAACGCATAAGGCCAGACATTGCCTTTGCAGATGGTATTCTTAGTCGATTTATGGAGATGCTGACATATGTTCATTAGCATTGCGTGAAGAAAATTTTTATATTTTGAAAGGAACAACTGATTTGGAAATTGTATTTAGTTTAGGCTCAAATAATTCAACATTGAACGCCTTCTGTGATGTGGATTGGGCAGGTGATATAGATACAAGGCGTAGTACAACGGGATGGAAAATTTTTCTCAATGAGGGACCTATAGCCTGGAGCTCACGGAAGCAAAGTATCACTGCAACGTCAACTACAGAAGCAAAATTTATAGCACTATGTGCAATAACCAAGGCGGTAATTATATTAAGAAAAATAATTGCTGATCTAAATCACGAACAAACAGGTCCAACAGTGATTAAATGTGGCAATCAAAAAGCCATTACATTGGTCAAAAAGCTTAGTTCATCACGGAGAACAAAACATATAGATACTCAGTATTTCTATACATGTGACATACAAGATCAAGAAGATATTGATGTGCAATTCATTTCAACGATGTTGCAATTAGCAGATCCATTGACTAAGGCATTATCCAAGGATAAATTAAAAACTTTGGTTGAACAATACGGTATACATAATATGTAATTCGAGAAGAGGAGAGGGAGTGTTGAGTTTATCATTTTGTTGTTATCGATAGAGTATTATCGGCAGTGATTTTCTTGATAAAGTACTGATTCTGAACACTGTCGTTGCGATCATTTGATTTTCTTTTGGAACGTACTCTGTCTTTTTTATGTAAGTTTGGTTATTATTGCTCTAGAATAAATAAAAGGTGTAAGCTATCAAAGTAATGTATCTGATGAAGTGACTAATTTAGTTGTATCTCAATAAAGACTGTTCATTTTTCAACCAAGACGTCATGATTACTACTAATTGTCCAACCCGTTTTCTTGCTCCAATACAAAATCGTTATAATATAAAAACGGTAAATTAAATCAGTACATTAACCGGCAGAAATCTGCTACCACGGAATATTTGGACTACGATGACAACTGCCTTTTAATAGGATGTGTAGAATGATTCGCTAGTCAACATTTTGTGTTATCGAAGCTAGCGACGGAGCGCTGTTTTGTAGGGAAGTGCTAAAATATGAGGATGATGCTGGTGTGTCCGACTACGAGTTGAAATTGACCACGTCAAAGTCGAAAAGCCCTCATACCAGATCTAGGAGGGTATGAGGGTTATTACCCCTGGGTCAGCTGACTTACCTGCGATCACGCCAGGTATTTTAGCGTGCGGCGTTTATTTATTGTAATAGATTGTGGTGATTTTTCTCCTTAATATTTCGCTGGAACTTAGTTCTCGTGACGATCACTAATGTTTTGGGAATCTCAATGTCTTTTGCTTCGTTTGAGCAAAATACATAGGGGTGAAAAATCTAAAGAAGCTCACAGATCAATTCGTGAGGTTGCATATAAAGTGTTTTTGATATGAAAGTTTCTTTTCATCGAAAAAATTAGATTCCTACCTCTGTTGGTGGTTCATGTTATAACATGATCAACAGATTTCAAAAGCATCAGGTTAAAGAGAAACTTAAAATTAAAACTCCAGCCACATGGAGAAAACCACTCAATGCAAGTGATTGTTACTCTTGCTTGATAAATGTAAAGGCTGTGAGCCGATTGCACAAAGACGAAATTTCTTATCCTTCTGTGTCAAGTATGCAAAACCAGTAACAAACATTATAGAAGATTTAGAAGATGATGAATCACGAGATAGTTTGACTAGTGGATTAGACATAATGCAAGACAAAAACATTGTGGCAACTATGATAAAAACTTTAAAAGCTCAGGTTGCCTAATGAATTTCAAGATGTGTTTTCTTGATACTCATCTCGACCAATTGCTTGAAAATAACGGAGACTTTAGTGATGAGCAAAGAGAAAAATTTTACCGAGATCTAAAGAAATTTGAACGGTGATTTCAGTGATAATGGGAGGTAAATTTGTTCCCAGATTACCGTTAGATGCAACAAGAAAAAACTCAAAAGAGAGGAAAACTGCGTAGAAATCTTCTGCATAGGTAATTCGAAGATAATCGGGCCAGAATACGACAAAATATATGAGAACATTATCGTTCTACAGAAAAAATACTAAATTGTGATTATTTTCGTTTTTTTGGGATTTTCTCGAATATTTACAGTTTGATCCCTAATTCTGACTCCAGATCCGCTCAGCGGGAAAAAATACGCCGACAAATTATCGTCCGATACCTAGCACCAACACTTTTTATTTTGTGGACCTGTGTAATCATAGATAAAAATTTAAGCAAAAAATTCTACAATTTTTATTTTTACAATTAATCAAAATCAGAACACGATTTTTTGAAATAAATCGATGCTTAAATGCAAATAACTAAAGAGTGTATTGGAAATTCGAAAAAAGTTCGAGTGATTATTTTTTGGAAATGAAATTGTCTACGAAAAGGTCCTATGACGTTTTGTTATAAGTCTAACAGTTTCGCCAAAAAATTTAAGTAGTATTGAAATTTATAGTACTTTAAATATTAACTTGAAAAAACCTATGAACGGGTAGATTTACCAAAAAATGATACAAGATCTTCTGTGTAAAGAGTTCAATTTCCTACAAAAATGTGTATTGGCCTATTCGATCTATTGATCTGTTAAGGAGTTAAAAAAACTGTGAAAATTAGAGCTCTAAAGAGGGTTGGTTCCCCGTGTGACTGTCTATTTCTTGTGTTTATTTGAAACTTTTTTTTTTTGACAACCAATGAAAAGATATAACTTTGTTTATTATTTATTTATCAATATTTCAAAAATATGTAAAATAAATTTCGAATAAAGGTCTTCATTTTAACGTAAGTTGAAACGCTCTGAAAAAGACCACCTCGAAAAAAAAGTACGCTTACTTCTTCTAAGATTCAAAGTTCATTTTTTCTCTACAGTTCAGTCACGAAAAAAATAGAAATACTCGAAATACTTGGATGATCTAAGTTCATTCGCCGAAATCGTGGAGGAAGTGAGCGTACTTTTTTTCTAGCGGACGTCTTCAGAGCGTTACAACTTACGTTGTAATGAAGATTCTCATTCAAAATTTGTTTTATACACTCTTGAAATATTAATAAATAAATTTTTAAAATATTCAAAGGTCTATCTTTTTTTTGGTCGTCACAAAAAAATTCTGAAAAAACTCTTAAAAGACAGATAGTCACACGGAGGGCCTCCTTAAGATTTACATTAAGAGATTCTCCATTGCCCTTTTCTATTTTCCATAAGAAAAAGATGGGCACCATATTTTCTGCGTCTTCTGATTTTTATAACTAGCTTACGATGCATCATAGGAAAAATCAGCAGTTATAATTTTGAAGAAAATTAAATGCTCTACAAAAAAAATCTTTTATTATTTCTTGATAAATCCATCTATTCAACAATTGTGTGAGCTTGATGTCAAATTTTTCTTAAATTTCGAGATTCTTTTACTTTCCTGGTAAAACGATCAGACTTATCACAAAATGTTTTAAGACCTATTTTGTAGATAATTTTAGTTTTCAGAAATTATCTTTCATAAAGTTTTTCAAAATTCCGCATTGTTTTCTGGTTGTTTTTATTTTCATGTCAAGCTCTTGAAATCGATCGAAATACTACTTTTTTTATAAGCTTAACATGAAAATGAATATATCTGTAGTAGTTGAGTAGCATTTTTAATGACCCATCTAGAGTTTATATATCATAATGTAAACTATATTTATCAAGTTTAATATTTTTTATTACTATCAAAATTATAAATTTAATTCCGTTAACTTATTCCTCTCGAAATATAGCAAAGTTGAAATCTGTCTGTATCAGTAATGAAGATTGTAGAGAAATTACGTACGCTGAATGTTCAGCAGACTACGAATGCATTTGTAGAGTAAATAATACCAGAATAGATGATTCATACTGTGCCCCATCATTGGGAGCGTTGTGCCGGAAAGGCGAAAAATGTGCAACTGATCATGCTGTTTGTAATGATAGTTTATGTCAGTGCAAAATCAGTTATGAAAAGTCCAATGATCAGTGCTTGCCAAGTGAGTAAATCAGTTTTAAATACCATTTAAGTCAATGTAAATGTTCGTTAGTGGAAATCAAATTCTTTTCGAATATTTTGTAACAATATTCATGATATTACAAATATGAAATTGAGCTTAATCAGACGAATAGTCTAAGTCAATGGGGTGCACTCGTTGACTAAAGAGAGATAATTTTCGATTAAAATTCACGGTACTAACCCGTTAGATCTGAAATAATGGGTCTCAAATAAACTTTTCACACTGCTTTCTACAAAACGCAACGTCTTAATATATGGTATTGATTACAACAGTAATTTAAATAATTTTTTAATTGTAGTATTCGTTACTCTTATCATTTTTGTGACTAGTAAATGCTATTTATATGAAATACTTAATTGAACTTCACTGATTAATATTAATTTTTTTGTTGTTAAGAATTCCTATCTCGCATAATAATAAATGTGGCTTACACGTACAATTCTTAGTTCGAGATTTAATATATATGTATGTATTTTTAAAATCACATTCTTTGATTAGACTACTATTAATAATTCACGATTGCAGTGATAATTGGCTCTCCTTGTCAAGATGATGAAGTGTGTAAAAAAATAGAATTTTCAAAATGTTCTCGACGAAAATTCTGTGTCTGTTCATTCAATACAATAGCCATAAATAGGACTTCATGCTCACCATTATTACCTTTATTAGGTGTACCTTGTCAAGCTACCTACCATTGCAAAGTCAACAACTCAATATGTGTAGACAGTAGATGTCAATGCAAATCCGCATACCTTCCTCGATCGAACAATGAATGTGAACTCAGTAAGTTTATTTTCAACAGATTTACAATAAAAATTCTGCTAATACACCTCCCGAATAGCTATTACTGTTAACGGAAAGAATAAAACCCAATATCACGACAATAGTAGACAGCAGAGAAAATTCTGTTCAGTTGTTTTAAGAGTTAGCAGCAACAACAATCATAATGATCATTTTATCGCATTAGACTTTTCTAATTTTGTTCGTTATTTATCTGAAGCAGTACGTTTAGATATGCCATGTGAAAATGATTCATTTTGCCAGACTTACATTGATCATTCAACATGCTCTCAGAATAAGAAATGTGTATGTGACCCTAATAAATACATTTTTAAAAATGACAAGTGCGCAGTAGCATTCAGTAAATGGTGCCAGAATGATGATACATGTCTAACAGACAATGCTGTATGTATTGATAATTTATGTCGATGTAAAACCAATTATATTTATGATAGATTTAAATGTATTCCAAGTACGTTAAATAATTTAGCATTATGCAAGTTATCGATTAATAATTCCTTCTAATCTGAGATCTATGTTTAATAATCTAGTCTATTTAAACGGAACTTGTCATGAACAGTCTGACTGTTACGCAATACCATTTGCAAAATGTTCGGAGAATAATAAATGTATTTGCAATCATGAATATGTTTTAATAAATAAATCAACTTGTGCACCATTGTTAGGAGCATTTTGTACAAGAAATGTCCAATGTCAACTTACGTCTCTAATATGTTTGCACAATAAATGTCAGTATGACACTAACTCTTCTACTCCGTCAAATAAAATATCTGGTTCTGGTTAGTGTTGAAATCAATATTGATAAAATGAGTAAATAATAATCATTCATTTCTATTTTCTTAGTCGTCTTGGGAGGCCCATGTCAAAATGATACAGAGTGTGCGATTTCAAACTCAAAGTGTTCTTTTGATGGAAAGTGTGTCTGTAGTGCCAATACTTTTGCGCTCAATAAATTAACTTGTGCTTCAACTTTATTTGGATACTGCCATAGTGATGATCAATGTTATCCTGTTTTATTTCGTTGCTTCAACAATATGTGTCAATGCAAACAGAACTATACAGCCGTATCTGCTCATCAATGTGCCGAAAGTGAGTACTCTGTTGTCCATGCGTTTAAAATAAATGTTCATTATTTCTCTACAAAATAAAACTATTCAAGTTGTATTTTTTATTTTTACAGGACATCTGCTTTATTCTTGTGATAAAACTTTAGATTGCAGTGATCCGTGGCATTCAAACTGTTCAAATGATGGCAAATGTGTTTGTAGATCAAACAATATTGCAATAAATAATTCTACATGCTTACCGACTTTAGGGGGTCGTTGCTGGAGGGATGATCAATGCATGGCCAAAAACTCTATTTGTATTGATTATCAGTGTGTTTGCATGACTGATTTCATAGCTGTGGCTGGAAATCTATGCATTTCTATTGATTAATCCATTGAATGTTGAACCGGAGATCAATTACTTCATTTACATTGGATATGAGAAATTAATCCTTCATGAAAAAATAATTGATTAATAATTTTCGCTAATTTTTTTTAGTACTGATGGTTTGAGCATCAAACTAGATCCAATTATAGTTCATTGTCGTCACTATTTAAATTATAGATAAGATTTGATATCATACTAAACGATCCATAATAGAAAATAATGAATTGAAATTTTGTCTTTCTATAAAATAAATATATGTTATCTATTCGTCAACTCATCCTCTGTAGCATACTCAAGAAAGTCTTACGCAAATTTGTGACAACGATTTGTGATGCCCACTTAATGCTCGATACTATTTTATCGGATGATGTTATTAATTTGTAGTACTTTAAGCTGAAATGAAGACCACTGTCCTGTAACGGGGTGGAATGCTTCCACCTTGCATTTAAATTCGAATTTCGACTCGCGCCAAAAGAACCGGCCTCCTTCTTCAACAACTGTCAACATTTTAGAAAATACAGTCACTGACGCGCCGGGGTCGCTACGGTCGAGTCCCGACATTTGGTTTTAGGGGTTGGTCAACCTGAGTGGAGAGGTACGAGGCCCAGAGACGACGAGTTGTCGTTCTCTTGGCTCGCAGCAACCGCCGTGGACGGACGTGCTCTACCGCTACCATCTTGGTTTTCAGCTACCATTTTAATACTACTACTACTACTACTACTACTACTACTACTACTACTACTACTACTACTACTACTACTACTACTACTACTACTACTACTACTACTACTACTACTATACGTGCTGACGGTCATACTTAAAATGGGCCAAGAGCATATAAGCCCACGACTCGTGGAAGCATATTTTACTTAAATTTTTTTAAGTTTAATTTAATTAATTTATCATATTAATAATTATTGTGGATTGGACCTGGTGGATTTAGAAAGGATTGGAATAGATTGGTAGATTTGGAAGAACTGTTTATGGTTTTGGTCATGGAGGAAAAGGTTCGGTGGAAATAAGGACTGGTTTGGATTGGAATTGTTGGAGTAAGTGAGTCGAGTCGTTTTATTTATTGTCGGGTTAACTATCTTATTTGTTAAATAATATTTTATAATTGTCGAGTCGTTTATGTAATTAATTAGTCGAGTCAATTGTTTTAAATTTAGTCGAGTCAGTAATATTCTGTAAAGTCAAGTCGGGTCAGTTTCATCAGTCATTTTATAATTATTGTTCATGGTTTCATTCAATTTCTTAATTGTAAAGCGATTTCGTTTGAATAAATGCCATAGTTTCATTTGTCAATATCAAATTTATACATAATGAATTAATAACAACCTTCCTGATAAGTTTAATATAAGATCTCTTTCTCTCTAAATTTTAGTACTGCGTGGCCCAGTGCGGGAAAACCCTGTTCTGAGGCTTAGTAGCTGAGCAAAAGGTTGTGAAACACCTTAAGTTTCACATATGTGTGGACCCTTGTTTAATTAAGGCCACAACTTAATTAATTGAGCAAGTGGACCCATTACAGTCCTTAAGAAAAAATACCGATGAACACTATTGGAAAACACTTATAAAAAACTAATGCTCTAGTATTTTCGCGCAGTAATGCTTTAGTGTCAGTAGTTGATTTAGTGTTATTAGTACGTTTAGTATTCTTAGGGTTCTTGGTATTTCTAGTATCATATGCGTATTGCCCTTATTCTTGAGATTCAACGGTGTAAACTGTTGAAAAATAAATATAAAGAAGAATTGGATTCTACTATCTATAATTATAGTTCCTATTTGTACTGATCGATTGATATTTATTCATTTTTTCATCGATGAAAATTTATTTGTCATTACTGGAGCTTGAATCTGGATCTTTCTGCATATCAGTTGAAGCTTGTGCTACTCAGCCAATACCATGGACTCAATAGTTAGGATTATTTTACTGGTGTATTTATCTACCATAGACATCTTAATAATCTCAACAATACAAATGATATGGATGGTGATGCTTGAAGAAGTTATAAATTTTGGCTGTACTTATATAGAGATTAAATATAAAATTTTTAGGTTAGAGTTTTTTTTTCTAATTCCAAATATGATCGACACTATTGTTACGTCTAAAATCGTACGTAATTATTTAATTATTTTGAGTATGTGGTCCAAGCCGAAGCCTATAGACCGGGAACTCCGGAGGTCTTGCTTAAATGATATTGTTGGTGAAGGTCAATTGTTGAAAAATAAATTCCTCGATTTAATTTAATACATATATTGTTAATATTATCAATTAAACTATTACAAAAATTATTTAATTATTTAGATTCAAAAAATTAGCGCCGAATAAAAATATTAACGACAGTTAAACAAAAATAATAAAACTATTACAAAAATTAAATTATTCAATACAAAAATCATTCAATTGAAAATTCGATGCAGAATTAAACTTTGCTTACAGTAAACGGTTACTGTTTTTCAAAGCTTCTTACAGAAACTCTTATAAAAGCTTTATCTAATTTACATTAGATTTTTATTAACATACCTGGTTCGCAGTAGTTCCGTTGCAGAAATATTTAATTGCCAATAATAATAATACAAAAAAAAAAATATACTTGAAAACTTTCAATAGAAATGATCACTGACTCCAAATTTAAATATACTTGTTTGTTGTACGTGGAGGAACCCGGCCACTGAACTTAAATAATATTTTACGATCCACACACTCGGAGATCCTAGTCAAGAGAGAGAGTTCACGCGACCAATTTTTCGGGTCTCGATTTTCTGGGCGTTCCAATTTACCTCAATTGGGCGAAAACCGTGATCAATTAGGGGTCCGGTTCCTTGGGCCCTTACCCTCATTCTTAGATTTTCCGGAGTGTCGCCTGAAATCCCTCTTCAGGTGGATGCTCTCTTTTACACCTATGTGTTTATGTACATATACGGGTCATTCTCAGTTAAGACGTAAATTCGACGTCTACGGTAAAAAATCATCTTTTTTAAAAAAATTCATTAAAAAAAATGTAATTATCTCTGTAACTCGTGCTCATGTAAGTGGTCACTCAAATTCATTTCTTGATTTTATTTAATTTAGTCACAATTTCATCTCAAAGTCAGAAAGCATCTCTCCCCTGGTTTGTCCCCGGGCTGATTCTGTTTATGTATTAGTAACTTAAAGTGCTTAGAAATTAAATAGACAATTTGAGTTATATATTTCAACAAAATAAATTAAATATATTCTCGTAATTTAGCGAGTAAGATTGCATGATATTTTATTTTTCTTAAAAAAAAATTACGTTTAAGTTTGTCCCCTACATTTTGCGTCTCGTTCCCTGGCATGTTTATTTTCCTGTAAGATCGGCATTTGTTTACCGACTTGCGGGAATTAAAGACCTTGAACAAATGTCGTTAAGTTTATACTTTGTAGTCAGCACCACTCGAACTAGATGCGCAGTCATTTTGTTATTTATTTCATTACTGACACTTTGTGGATACAGTTGAGAACGAGTGAATGGAGTCTCTCCCCTGGTAAGTTTTATTTTAAAATTATTTATCTTAAAATTGTAATTCATGTGTATATTTACTTCTAGTGTATAGATTCTAAGTTTTCTTGGTTAATCACGTACAATAAATATATTTGTCATTACTTCTGTTCTTGTTACTAAAAAGCATCTCCCCTGTTTATATCTCCTCTGTCTTGTGAAGGCCAGGGGATAGACACGATATCCAGGGGAGATATGGAAAGTTCAAACTAAAATTTTGAAAGACTAATTATTATTAACTAATAATTAAGGATTGGTATTAAAATTATAAAATGACTGAATAAAGTTAATACTTAAATGAAAAGTTGTTTTCTTTCATAAAATACCATTAAAATCCTTTCCCTGTTCTGAAAGTATCCTACTCTGTTTATCAAGTCTCTCCCCTGGATTGAGTATCTCCCCTGGTTTCTTATAAAACATGATAAAATTAATAATTTGACTGACCGCCTTGCAGACACGTTTAGAATAATTGTTTTCATCGAAACATTATAAAATTTAATTAAATTTTCAAATTTTTTATCGTGCCGCGTTTTATCAATAAGCGATTTACGTCTTAACTGAGAATGACCCATATGTGTGTGTATATGTATCCATTCACACGCAAGTACATTTACGCGTAAGCAAAACGCACACAGACACATACATGCACAATTTCGAACTTAACTTCTATCAGCTTATTATTTGATATTTGTTGAATTAAGATTTTTTATTATTAATTCATTATTACTTATTATTTATCAAATATTATTATTTATCAGGTCTGGCTACTTGCCTAGAACCTTTCATTATTAATTATTATTTATTATTTATCAGATATTATTTATCAGGTCTGGTGTACTCCCCTAGAACCTTTAAGTATTAATTATTTAATACAATTTATGAAATAATATTTATTATTTATCAGGCCTGGCTACTTGCCTAGAACCTTTAATTATTTTTAGTTGAGATACTAAAATGAGTCATTTGTTTATTTAAAATATTTTGTTATGAGTTTAAAAGGTTTTCGAATCTTATCAATAATTCGAAACTAATAAAGTTTCTATTAGTTTGTTTGTTTTGGGTCCTAAGCCGTAAAAAGCTTCTGTCACGCACTAGAAGTAAAATTGCCTAAAATGGCCAACAAGGCACTTAATGTCTACTCTCATTATTCGGTGTTCTTTTTATTTATAAATTAAACATAAAAAAAAATATGTATAATATTGCTAAGACGTAACACTATCACTCTCAAAAAATGATGTAGACTCCTTAATCGGATTACTAATTATCGATAAGAATTGGTTAAATCATCTGTAAGAAACTTGCTGAAAGACATCTGTCAAGTAATTTGCTTTAGATAGTTTAACTAGGGATAAAATAGTGTGAAAAATAGTAAATAAAGATTGATTATTGAAATAACTTCTAACTGAACTTGTTGCCTGTCATTCGAAGACATCATTCTTATTTGAATTATTGTTCTAATTATAATTCATATGAATGGTTTAGAATAATATCAATATTACTGAATAATGGGCATATATTTTCAATATAAAAATAACATATATAAATATAAACCAGATTTTTAGGATCGTGACATCACTTCAAGCCTTCCGGCATTCCACTTCCGCACATACGTATTGAACGCATTAATACTCATGCAAAAAATTGAAGTAACAGAAAAATTTTAGAAATTTTTGAGTGATTTCTGGAAGAATAAATCCTTATGGAAAATTATCGTATCATGATATAAAAAAAAAAAAACAATTTAAATCTTAAATTCTCTAGTTTCAAGATCAAAATTTTTTCAGGGCTACGACTATTGCGCAATCGTGAAAAATACCACGTGACAAAAATTTACAAAACTTTTCTTCGTCGTTCAAAAGATCCGAGGGCCAAGAAAAATTTTTTTCTAGCTAAACTAGTTCATAGGCCAGCTATCAATTTTTTCAGCTATCACTTATCTTTTTTTTTCATTGTTCGGAAATCACTTGCTGAGGAATCAACCTTCAAACGAAAAAGGATTCTTTTCGCTTTAATCATCGATATCTTAGCTATCAATGATCGCACAGTAAATCGGAGGCCGGCTTTGAAAACTTTAATAAGTTCTATACAAGACCCTTTTATAATTATTTATGGAACAAAATCGGTTTAACTTTTTCGGACGTCAACAGATTCCAAAATTTTGGCTATCCTTGTTTCTTGAATCTCGTAAATGGTTTTTCACCTACTCATAGTCACGTTTTATATTAGGAACGCCTGTGATCTACTCCTCTACTTGTTTTACTTAACCGCGAGAAGGGGTCTGAACGTCGTGGTGATTTTCTTGCAGATGAATGCCTCGAGCTTTAAGTTGTTCGTATAATTCTTCGGGTGCTAAGTTGTTAAAAATAGCGTGTGGTTTCCTGGGTGTCAGAACAGCCACAACGTCCAATAATATCGGACTGTAAATTTCACCGGGTACTATAACAGCGTCTGATTCCCAATACCAAGTCTCAATTAATAGGCGGTGGAAACCTCGCCCGTGCATGTAATCGGAGTGAATTTTTCGCAGTTAAAATAATAATCCCGAGTGACGAGATTTTTTGACCATTCACAAACATTTCTCCAAAGATTGGTACCAAGTAAAGCATACAATCCGGATTTTTGAGTAAGATTAAAAGTGGCAAAAATGTGCCTGAATAAAGCATAACTTCTGGCAATCAAAATCGTTTGAGGTTTCACCAATTCCACTGGTAGCACCACCATACCATTGATTGGGGCACTCCGTTAAAATAAATGATATTAACTGATTTGACTCAGCTTATAAGGTTTGCTTTTATGTTTATTTATGGTTTTCACTGCATTAAGAGGCTTTCACAATTATGATAACTCGACACAATTTGTTTCAAATGCAGTAAATGTTATTTCGAATTTTTGATCATTTAATTTTCCCATGCATTGGTTTATCTGGAAAATATTTTCCACGGCCCGTAGACTTTTTGGAAAAAAACAAAAGATTGAAAATTTCTTTTCTTGTGGTTTTTCTCATGATGGCGCGATAGTCGTAGGTCTAACAGTATTTTGATTGAAAAATCTTAAAACTAGAGATTTGAAACTTTAAAATGCTTTTGTTGGAATCTCGATTCAATTTTTTCTACAAAATTACAGCTTTTCAAAAATTACGAAAAAATTTCTTTGTTCCTTTAATTTATTGCATAAGTGTGTGCGCGAAATTTCTCAGATATTCTTGATGGAAACATATTCAACGAAAATTCTCATAATAATAGAATTATTATTGTGTGAGTTATAATTGATATACACTGAACAGTCATAAACGGAAGTCATTAAATAACTATTAAGAAATAACTAATTGCTGATTTGTCGTGACGTTGCTGTTAACAGTTTTATTTTTAATCCTAAAATTGGTAAGAAAATTCCATTTGATAATCATTCACTTCTTTTAACTTCTTTAAATACGTTGCATAAAATTGTTTTACAATGTTAAAAAAAAAACTTTTTTACATTTTGAAGAGAATCTTAGCTGTACTGACATTATGCACCTATCAAGTAAATAGTAGTGATGACATAATACACGGTCGATGTGCTAATTACGATCACATAGTAAATATTAATATATTTAATGAACTTATTATTGTTAAATTTAATAATAACATAATTTTGCACATTCCTGTAGTGTGACCCCCGTCATCTACAACCATGTTGTAACAATTTGTCATGCAAACCACAACAATGGATGAATGATTTTGTCTGCACGGATAAAGGTAACCAATTATTAACTCTAGACTTGTTGTCTGCTAACCCTCACGTAGTATCAAACTTTTTCATTTATTGCCACTGAAGGTCACGTAAAAATACTTTAAATGAGTTTCGTTTCATTGTTTAAAGCCTCATAGAAAACGTCTTATATTTTTTGTGAATTTGGTGATGCTCAATAAAATAATAAGTGAAAATAATTAGGTGACGTGACTGTCAAATATCAGAACTTCTTTTATGATGTGACCAGAAGTATTGATAATTATTCTGTAAGTAATTCGTTGGTTTACAGTCCACAGTCCCTAAATTCCTAACTTTTATTAATTTATACGGACACGTAGAGAAAATTACGGTGACTCTCCTCATACGGTTATGAAATATGAATCCATAATGTTATGGTAATAATCACAGAATTATCAGTTCTGCGTCTGAAATTTCTGGGGAAAGTTTCCGCTACTATGGAACCGGGTTTTATAGCTTAAGCCACATTTCCAAAATTGCATGGTACTTGAAGTATGGTAGTGCTTACCATGGGAACAGTTTCCATAGTCATACAGTAATTAATTTTATACCCATATTGGAACGATTCCTATTGTGATTACTATAGTAATCATTACTATGATATTACAGTAGAGATAACCATAATATTATGGCAATGATTACTGTGATGGGATGGTAATAATTACTATAATATCATGATAATCATCACCGTCCATTATGTTAATAGTTACCATATGATATAGTAAAAGAGACCATATATTATGGTAACCATTACTATAATATCATGGTAATGATAACTATAGTATTATAGTTATTTTACCTTAAATTATAGGACTAATGATTATAGTACAAAAAAATAATTACCATAATATATGGTAAAGTTTATCATTTTTATGAGACAAATCCCTTTTATTATTGCGATAATATCTAGCAGCCACCAGATTCGTGGGTTGACCT
The DNA here is from genome assembly GCA_964016945.1 of Microplitis deprimator. Taxonomy (NCBI): domain Eukaryota; kingdom Metazoa; phylum Arthropoda; class Insecta; order Hymenoptera; family Braconidae; genus Microplitis; species Microplitis deprimator. Next base: position 3,164,951 of record OZ024713.1, read on the forward strand.
CTAGGTTAGGCTCGCCTCAAAACTTTATTTACTTAGAAAACGCAGATGGGTTCTTGCAAGAGAAAGCCCGCACTCAATCAATCAAACAATCAATGAAACTCTTATTGAATTCCCTTGCGACTATTTTTCTTCTATCATATAATTATTTAACTTAAAATTAATTAATCAGAGGGTAAGACAGAATACAGCCACAATAATTAAATAATATAGACAAGTTTATTGCCAGATATAACAATAGATAGAATATTACAACCGTTCTATACTATTTTTCTCGATCTCCAACTTTTGCAGAGCTAAGGCAAAGCCGAGATTTTGCTGGTCGGGGCGGGCTAAAAAAAAATTCTGAAAAATAGTTGACCTTGTAGGCTATCCTTCGAGCTTCCCGATAAATAAGAGATTAACAAGCTCAAGAAATTATCGATAAGAAATTGTCGAAATAGAAATTTCATTAAGTAGTTATATGTTACGTCATAATATACTTATATTACCTTATAATTGCGTTTTATATCACGTTATAATAATACTTTGTTATAATTATTTGTATCAATAAATAAAAAACTAATTGCAGACACAGATTTTTTTACGTGTTGTTTTCCTTGTTGCACGAGCATAAATTTAGGTTGAAAACACAATTATTTAAAGTGCAAATTTCTAATTTTAATCCTTCTTTCTTCATTATGAACGTGATGTCTTTATTAGTTTGAGTAGTGAGTTTATCGTTGTTCTGTTTTTTATTGCTGTTTTTTTAGTAAATGATTGCCTTTTATTCTGATTTATGTCATTTTGATTCATTACTGGTATCGGTATTGTATTATTTCTGGTAGTCATGAAACCACTTTTTACACTTTGATCTAGAAAAAAAGTATATTATTTTAATGAAAAATCAAACTCAAGTACATTTCTTTGATTAAATGAATAATTTTACCTTAAGAAATTGATTTAACATCATCGACAGTAAATTCCTCTTCAAAGTCAGTCTAATCTATTAGGGTTACAAATAAGTTTCCGCCGTTTTTTAACACAAATTAAATATTTATTATAGAAAAACGGTAATATAAATTTATTTAAAATATTGCCCATCACTTGCAACCACTTTTTCCCATCTCTCAGGCAGCATTCGAATCCCACGTCTGAAGAACTCCTTGTCTTTTGAGGCTATCCACGAATCAACCCAATTTTTGGTATCCTCCTAAGATGTGAACCGCTGCGCCGTCAGAGCATGTGCCATGGACCGGAACAGGTGATAATCAGACGGTGCAATGTCTGGTGAATACGGCGGGTGGGGTAACACTTCCCAATCAAGTGTTTCCAAGTACTTTTTCACGGGAGCCGCAACATGTGGACGAGCATTGTCATGCAGAAGAATAATTTTTTCGTGTCTAGAATAGTATTGAGGGCGTTTTCCCTCCAGAGCTCGGCTCAATCTCATCAATTGTGTTCGATAGAGGGCTCCAGTAATTGTTTCGCTCGGATTAAGCAACTCATAATACACTACACCTAGCTGATCCCACCAAATACACAGCATAAGTTTTTTTCCGTGAATATTCGGTTTTGCTGTTGATGTTGACGCGTGGCCAGGTAATTCCCATGATTTTCTTCTTTTTGGATTGTCATAATGTATCCACTTCTCATCACCAGTTATGATATGATATAAAAACTCTATTTTTTATGTCTAGCTAGCAGCATTTCACTTAAGAATAATCGGCGTTCAATATCTCTCGGCTTTAATTCGTACGGAACCCAATTTCCTTGTTTATGAATCATTCCTAATGATTTTAAACGATGTGAGACTGCTTGCTGAGTGACTTCTAATGTTAGAGCAAGTTCTTTTTGTGTTTGAGATGAATCTTCCTCCAATAATTCCTCCAATTCTGCATCCTCGTAAATTTTTGGCCTTCCACTGCGATCTTTGTCTTCCACGTCGAAATCACCGTTTTTAAACTTTTGAAACCACTCTCGACACGTTCTCTCACTCAAAGCACCCTCACCATATGCTTCTACGAGCAATTGATGCGCCTCAGCAGCAGATTTCTTTAAATTAAAGAAGTAAACTAATATTTCCCGCAAATGACGCTTACTTGGCTTAAATTTTGACATTTTCAACTTATAAAAATTATATTTTACCAATATAAAATCAATGATATTAATAGGTTATGTTGTTCTTGAATGTCCAAACTATTTTTTAAGCCGGTTATCATCTGCGAAAGCTAACCGATACTCCGTGCCGCGCCATCTACAATAAAACGGCGGAAACTTATTTGTACTCCTAATACAAGGAAATCACCATTGTCAGTTCCAGAGTTGTTGATCACCTGCTTATTATTTGACGATTTATTTTGAGAGTTTATTTCAGGGTTGTTCATCGTCTGCACATCGGTTGACTGTTTATTTCGAGAGCTGGTTTACGGGTTGTTAATTGCCTGTGCACTAGTTGATTGCTCATGTTGGGAATTGGTTCCTGAGTCGTTAATCACCTGCACATCAATTAACTGTTCATCTTGGAAGTTGGTTCTAAAGTTGTTAATCACCTGCGCACTAGATGATAGCTGCACAGAAGATAATGGCTTTGTTTGAGTACCGAGTCCAGATTTCTGTGTAATGCCATTATAAATCATTTGTCTATTGTACATAGAATTTTCAATGTTACCCATGGCTACCATGTCGGAACGCCATCTTCCCAATTGTTCAACCATCTGCATATACGCGCCAAAGTCCGATAAAAGAGTTGCTGCGGTTCTCCAGAAACAATGACCTGAGTATCTTTGAGGATTTGGTAGATTTAAAAAAGAAGCAATTTTTCGTGGTACTCCGCCTATTGAATGTCTCTTAATCGGCTGGTGATAGCATTTACCCTGACTGTATCTTATTAAAAATCTATTAGAAGAGTTGTCAGATGGTCTCAAAGAAATATATTTTTTCTCTTTTTGATCAAACATGGTTCCAATAATAAACTGACCAGGGTAATCATTCTTATTATCATTAATTGTTACGAGGAACTTATCTCCCAAGTCCTCAACACTTTCTAGCAAAGGATTATTAATTTCTAAACATCTCATGCAACCGCAAATCGCGAAAATAAGTATAACCTGGAAAATTTTAATTGACTTAATTAAATTTTATTGACAAAAAATTTAATAAAAAACTTTTTTCAAAAAAGTAAAGTTTGAGTAATTATTACCTTTTTATCTAAATAATCATAATTTCCAGCTGTATCCATGAATTGTAATATTTGCTCTCACTTCAGAACAAAAGCTTTTTGGGGTCTATAACCTTCCGCATTCGTTTTGATCAAACTCTTTAATTTATAGAAATTAGTGATGTCAATGTCGTCATTCACACAGAGTTTTTTTCAACATACTCTATACACTCCATAATGTTGGTGGTGAGAGTTTTAATTTTAAACCCTCAAAATATACAATTACGTTATTTTCTTCTGATCGTGATAGATATTTTGTATAATCTGCTTTCCATGCGTTGTACGTGGTATATACCAACATATACTGATCAGTGGATTTACTTGCGATTGTACCACTAGATACAATGGTTTTAACTTCATTGTCGAAATTCCTGAATAATTCCTCCTCGTCCAGAGAACCATCAGATGATGAATCATTGATATTACAAAAATATCATACAACTAAAAATTTACTTGTGAATAAAAATATATTATTATAATATTAAATGTATATTATATATTACATATATTACATTTATACTATATAAATATCAGACGTCTTTTACATAAACAAAATCAAGGTTACGTCGAGCTGTCAGTGCGCCGGCACAATACACTTCATAGTATGAGTATACTCACACAAGCGCGTTTGTGAATATAGTTACGCGACCGAGCTACAAGAAGAACGTAGTCCACCAGAGCGCGCTGTAATTCATGTAAGCCACAAAAATTGTTCTTTCTGGCGCAAAAGGCAGCCAGGAGGTCCGTACTCTCAGTTTGGGGATCAAAAAAATTACTTATAAGAGTGTGTTATACAATATTTTAGTTTCTCTTAGGCCACATCGCTTTTATTGGAGTTGGATGAGCGCGTGGCGCAGATTTAAATTAAACTTAATGATTTAGTTATAAAAAAAACGAACAGGTTATTATAAATTATATTAAATAAAGAAAAGGCTAAACAAATAAATCTTAAAGATACTTTTTAGTGAAAGGAAAAGAATTACGAGTTCATTGCTGTGTTTAATTATTTATTTTAGTTAGCAAGTAATCACTTGTAATAAGTAGTTAAGATTTTAATATCATGTGAGCGCTATAGTAGCCGAGAAAGAAGTGTCTCATTAACGCCGCTGGGTCTTATGTCATTATTTTCGACTAGCTCCCAACTTACCTCACAGTCATGCGTCTTTATGATTTTATGTTATGTGACCATGACGCATGACAAGTTTCATTTTGGGCCAGTAACGAGACAGGTGAAAATAAATGGCAAGGCCGAGGAAAACTACACTAAGAAAAAAAACTTTTTTTCCAGTATTTTGTTTATTGAACAAGCTTTTTAATGTAAAAGATGAGGAATCGGAGTAGCTGACGAGGATGACTTTTTAGCTATTCGGCGACGGCTGGTGAGCCCTCTCTCATGGAGGGGTAAATGTATTGTGACGTTACATTGCCAAAGAGGTGGAGTTGAAGGTGGAGTAAGTGTGAGTCTGAGTGTTAGAGAGAGATAGAGTCAGTACGCGTGTCGAGTTAGCTATTGTGGATAAAGAGTTGAGAGTATGGAGTGTATGTGCGGTGGGTTAACAGTGTTGAGAGCATGAGAGTAAAATTACGTGTACGGTACGTTGTATGTTTTGTAGTGTCTGTGTGATGGAGCGTGGATTTGACGAGGGATATCGTGTTGGGTCGCGGATAGTGGCCAAGATAACGTGCCTCCTGACCAGTAATGACGACTAGGCTCAGGCTTAGCCCTCGGGGTTGACGTGGTGGTCGCGGAGGAGTGACTAAGATGTCACCGCCCCGTCGTGTTGGTACCCGGAGTTAGCTGCGGTTCATTCATGTTTATATGAGGATGGCAGTCTTCGTTTGCGATGCTCGAAGAAGCCAAAGGTTTGCTAACTTCGGATATTACGGAGAGTGACATTGCAGGAAGGTCTGGGAGTCCACGGCTTGTACGTGGTGGAAAAAGAATGGGTGGAGAAGCGAGAATGTTTAAGTGACTGAGATGGAGTAGAGGGTACGAGTAAGTAGAGAGGGAGATTGAAGCGAAGCAGTTGTGCGAGTACCGGCGAGTGAGAGAGTTGAGGTTTGGACTTGCTAGAGTACTAGCAGATCCAGTAGTCAAGTTTGGCGTTTTGGAGCGATTTGTTGTGAGTCGGAGAGCCGCGGAGGTGTTCCTTGACCGCAAGCCTCGACTCATGTCGTTATTGAGCCTGTGGCTCTAGATAGTGTGCTCTGGAACCCGATTGCCGTGTGATTTGTCGAGTTGGATGACCGTGTTATTTGATTATTTTAAGATTTATCTGGGGAAGTGTATCGAGTGTTGAGATTCTTCGTCATCAAGAGGTTCCTGATGTTATACTCAGGTATTTATTAGGCTGATGGACTGGGAGGACTAGACCGCGAGCCTTTTGGGTTTTATTTTTTTTAATGTAATTAAACGGCTTTTCTTTGAAACAAGAATCGCGGTCCTCTCTCCACACCCTAGCATACTGAGCACACCAGGGCATACTGCTACCACCGTTCATGTCTCTCATCTCTAAAAGATTTAGATTTTAGGTTTCAATTGACGTGTACGTTTAGACCGGGTACCGATGCCGGGGATATAAAAGTCGGCTCGCACCCATCAGGATCCGGAGGAAATGAGACAGGTAACTGGTGGGCGTAGTGTAACGTAGCCCGATTTCGTTGGATTCACGTATTAAGTACTTTATCAAGTAAAAATTTATGTGTGATTTTGTTGAGTCTGATCGAGTATTAAAAATATTACATTACAATATTAATGCCCGGTGTATTCCTGAATGATACGGGCATGGTTCGGTTGGGCTGGTTCGTCAGCCTGGCTCGTGCACTCGTACGCTTATTTGCTCTTATTCTCGTACTCTCGTTCCCTCGTACTCTCCTTCACTCGTACAAATGTATCCGTATGCCTGTAAAATACGTTAGGTTCCAGTAAGATCGTCGCACATCAGATGTAATAGGAGAGCGTGTGAAGGTCGTAAGCGAGATTGAGCCAGCCTGAAAATCAAGCTTTATTTTTGCAAGCTTTATATAATATTCGATTGCGAAAATTCAAGTAATAAACAATGACAAAAATAAACGAGCATGGCAGAGTTTTGGTAGAGCAAAGTTTGTAGAATTATGAGCCGATATTCTCAGAGGTGGTTCACGACTTCGAGGGAGTTGTGAACGAGATTTTATTAGTCTGAAGATATTCTTGAGGTTCAAGAGAACAGACAGAAATGCTTTCACGGATGGTGCACGGCAGCTGGATCATGCTCGAGGCTTGACTAGCCTGAAAGCACATATGGATCGGTTCCACGCGTTTTCATTCCCCGACAAAAGGTCCCACGACAAAATCTCCCCAGAACCCCTATTCGGTTATTTTATACTCTTGATCTTATTTAGAGTTGCAACTCTAAACAAAAAATTGATGTTTTGAGTAATGTAAAGATGATGACACAAAAACCGCCATTTTGATGTTAAACTGACTCGTGTACACTTTAATATCTACCTAATAACTGGTCGATAATTAGTATATATCGCATAATTGAGATGTGTAATTTGCCACGTCAAATCACCACACATATCTTTATAAAACTTAAAGTTTAATAGACACCGAACAATATTAGGTTTCATCCCAGATATGTTGGTGGAATCGTCGGTGAGGCACCTCCAACACATCCTGCCTCATACCTAACACTGAAGTAGCCATAAAAATTATAAGTGGGTTAGACCTATACGCCACCATCCTTCTTACGGTATTAAATAAAATAAATTATTAAATATTTTAATTTTTATTTAATCTATTATAAAATAGTAAGTTACCAGCTACACGTAGGTAAAATTAACGCCATCTGTGTGTACACGGCCGAATTTTTTACTGTTTAAGTGCCACATCACCATACGAATATATTTTAAAACCGTTTCGAATAGAAGTCCTCAGGGTCAACCATCGGGGGATCAATTGTCCAGGGGATATTCTGCCAGGGGGCCAAAACGCGTGTAACCATGAGGATCAACGCAGACGCACTGACAGGGATGGTTCACGGTATTAGTACCGTGAACGAGACTCGAGCTAGCTTGAAAGTGTGTTAAGATTCTGAATGAACAGCTCTCAGGGATCCACGACTACGATAGGAGTAATGAGCAAGATTTTGCTAGCCTGAGAGGATTCTGAGAGAGGGAAAATAAGTGCATGATCTTCCTGATCTCCCATGAGGATAGTGATAGATCAGAATATGAAGATACGACCTGCAGTGAGTGTGCTGCTGGGCGAACAATAGATGTAATTTTGAATATAGCCAAGGATGGCATAATTCATGAGAAGTACGCACCAACTCACTCATTTTAATAAATAATAAGCAAACCCTTCGACTGCAAATTGTAGTGTATAGAACCCTTTATCGAGTTTGTGGCTGCAAGCTGCTGCGTACCAAAATGCGTGATAACACAAAGAGTATGGTGGATAAAATAACTATTGAAATTTCAATGCAGAAAGATTTCTGGAAAAAAATAACTGCTTGCTATGACGGATCAGAATGAACTGGCTTCGTTGTCCTAGGCCTTAGAACTCGGTGGTTGAAAGAGTACATAAATAGAGAGTCGACGATACCCGAGTACTTTCCGGTTGGAAAAACCTAGAAGAGTTCAGTTTGGAAAACAACAAAATTAGTGTAAAACATTTTTCTAACTACAAGAAAAGTTTATATAAAAAAAAATTCATGCTAGATGAGAGTTGAGACGTTTCAGATGTGGCTATGTCGTTCGAGCGCTACGTTGTACCTACGGTTTATGGCCCCAACGGACCCTGCACGTAGTAAAAACGGGATCTAGGGTTGCTCTACTCAAAAAATAAGTTACTCAAATTAGAAAGCTTAGGTACAATTTTACAAAATATTGAAAATATTTCAAGTATGATATTTCCATCTTTTATTGAAAACTAAAACGACAAAACAATATAATATTTTGTGTTAAATCATTTCAACATATCTGTATGTTTGTATCCTACCGAGAAAACTATTTATTTAATCTTAGTAAAAATATACTGCAAGCAGGAATATTTTCTTAAAATAAGTATAAAAGTTTTAAAATCAAGAAAATATTACACGGTAAGAGAATATATTTCCTATGATTAAACAAATATTTACTCGGTAGGATACAGACATGCAGATACTTCAAAAAAGTTTTATTTCTCAGTGTAAGACAAGCACATTGTCCTAATTATTGTATATGGTAACGGTTACTATAGAAGTATAGTCTGACAACCATAATAACATAGGGGTTATTACCATAAATTTATCGGAATAATTCCTATATCGTATAAGAATTAAACCCATAGAGATAGTATTTTTTACGATAATTCGTAGAGGTATCATTCTTAAAATTGATATGTCAAAAAAACCTGTGGCTCTGTGATATAGAAACGATACTGATAATATATTGTATAGTTACCGTAAATTTCTCTTCGTGAAGGAACGCATGGAAAATTCGCAAGCTACACAGCGTTTTTTCTAATTTTTTTGAATCTGACTGAAGTCGTGTGCTTATACCAGATAACAGCGTTAAAGATAATATGTCGTAAAGAAAACATACTTACCAACGGGTATTTCTTATGAATGATAAAATTTTTATTGTAAGGATTCCATGATAAAAAATAAGTTTTTAATCTACATTACTCGAACTTCAGTTTGGGCAGATACTGAAAAATAATTTAATTTATATTTGTGCAGATTTTATTAGATCTGAACAGACTTAAGGAGATTGAATTGATTAGTACAAATGAAATTATGTCAATATTATTATGTCTTCCCAGATATATCCAGATTTGATCAAGTCTAAGTGGTGTATCTGGTTAGATCTCTTTAGATTTTGACTTTTTTCATGGAATATTAATTTCACTTCTTATTCACTCAAAATACAGCACAGTTGAGCTCTTTTTGTAACAATGATGAAGAATGTAGTGAAATTCTGCATGCCAAATGTTCAGAAAACAAACAATGCATTTGTAGAGCCAATAATATCAGAATTAATGATACATACTGCGCGCCAATATTGGGAGCATTTTGTTGGAATGACGAAAAATGTAGTACTGATCATTCTATCTGTATTGAAAACTCATGTCAATGCAAAGATAATTACCAACAATCCAATGGCCGATGTGAACCACGTAAGTGAATTACTACTAAATTCCACTAAATGTAAAATTATACTTTGTGGATGTAAAATCGGAACTAAATAATGCACGTCCGGGTTGATCTATAGTAGACCTATTTCTAGATGATCTACGGTATCAAGGTAGATCTGAATGTCGCAAGTTGGAATATCTTACTTTTCACATTACAAGGAAGTTACGCTTTTCTTGTGAGAATTAAAATCATCAAAATTAACGCATGCGCTATTCTTACTCCGAACAGAAACAAAAGACTAAATTTTTTTCTAGCAGCGAATCTAGTGCAAAATAGTGATCGTACTCCGAAGAAATGTACGGCATTTTAATCCGTGTCTGCAACCCTTGCCGCTTGCTCGAGAAAACAATAATAATATGAGTAATAATATACAACTTTCCTTTCTAGACACGTAATATACTCCCGAGAAAATCGAATCATACACGACTATGTATGGCCATATATAGCCATGTATAGAAATTGGCAATATATGGCTAGATATAACCAGATGTAGTCATATACGACGATATATGGCCATCTATAGTTGCATGCGGTCATATACAACTAATTTCTATACACGACAATATGTGACTATATATAGTGCTATATTTTCAGAGAAAAAAATCGGTCTGTCAGTTGACCCTGCGGGCCAGTCCCGAAACTTTCCGCAGTTTTCGAGCTCCTTGAGCTCGGAAACATTGTTGAGAATACATTTTCGACCTCGAAAATACTTTTTTTTTCGAAAAATAACGTTTTTTAACATTTTTTCTTGAATGATATCTCTCGAACAAATTCACCGATTTCAACGGTAGCAATCGACGCATTTTATTGAGTTCTAGAGCTGATCAAATTTTAAAATTGATTTATCGAATCGTTTTTGAGAAATTTAAAAAAAAATTAAGAAAGAAAATGTTTTTTAATTCTTTCGTTAACAGTTTCTCTCGAACGAATGACCCAATTTCGATGGATAAAGTGGTATTCGACGCGGCTTATAAAGTTTTCGAGCTGATTAAATTTTGGAATTAATCTATTAAGCTAATTGAAAGTTATTCAAAAAAAACATTTTTGATTTCATTTTATTTTTGAAATATCTCCAAACGTACTTTACCGATGTATCTCAAATTTTAAGTGCTTATAGAATTTAACAAGTCGCGCCGAATGACACCTTGACGACCAAAATCGGTTCATCCGTTCAAAAGTTACAGAATATTTACATGCATACATACGTACACTCGGACATCATCTTGAATTTTGTCAGAATAGCTTCCTAGAACCTTAAAACGTCAACATCTGTTGGAATTTCGATTTTCGCAAATCGGGATGAAAACAATAACTTCCCGAAATTTTTGAAAATCTTCGATTTTCTTAGCGGGAAGATAAAAATTTAAAAAATAATGAAAAGATATCTGTAAGCCTCCTGACCCTGCAAGCCAGCCCTATAACTTTCGGCTGCTTTTGTGCTCATGAAGCTCGAAAATATTATTGTTTATACACTTTTGACCTCTTGAAGCAGCAATAGCAATGTCGAATATTCCATTGCGAAAATTCAAGTAATAAACAATCACAAAAAAAAATAATTACGTGAATCGGTGTTTTTTCTTTTTCAATTTATACCCGCAATATCTTTTGAAATGATGAATCGGTTCTGACCTTCAAGGTGAAATTTGACGCAGTTTTTTAATAACTGACGATGAAGAAAACACCGATATTAATTAGTTTAAAAATAAAGATTCTATTAGAAGAAAACACTTTTTTTAAATTATTTCGACAACGGTTTTTCTTAAACGTAAGAACCGATTTCGATAGTTGAGGTGGTATTCGACTCGGCTTATAATGTTTCAGAGCTGATTGGATTTTAAAATCAATCCATCAAATACATTGCGAGTTATTAAAAAAAAAAAAAAGTTTTGAAAAAATTTCATTTTTAAAATATCTCCAGACGCACGGTATCGAATATGCTCAATTTCTCAAAAATTGAAGGAATTAACAAGCTGCTTCAAACGCGACCTTGAAAATTCAAATCGGTTCATCGGTTCAATAGGCCGTAGATACTCGTCGACGTCATCTACAGAGAGTGAAGAAGACTCACGAAGGAGTCAGCGTAAAGGTGGATCGCCCTTATTTTTAGCAGAGCAGATTTTGAGGGAGCTGAGTAACATTGATTCGGAGACAAACCATCTGAAAAATATCTCAGAAAAGTCGCAAGTAACAGGTGATATTGATGCTCAATTGGTATCAAATAACATGACTCAACAAGAGACGGCCCCCGAGGTACAAACAGGTAACGCGACAGCATCTGCGGCCAGTGTTCAGCAAAACACTGGTTCGGGGGTACCAAAAGACACCAAATCAGCCACAGAGAGCAGTTCACCGCAGGAGATCACCTCCGAGACGTCAGAGAGCACTAAATCAGCAGCGGTTATCAGTGTACAATAGACAATAACCCTCCACGCATTGGAGGAACCGGTACTGGATGAAAAAATGCTGAAAGCACTGGGAAAACGGTTAGACGCCGAAAAGAAAATATCTCCGGCAATCCACAACGATTTATGTCAACGTTGGACGGAGATCTTCAAGGAGGGTCTCCCTAAAGAAGAACGAGAAAGTCTTCGTGGCAAGTATCTAATCCCGGAGAACTGTTTAACCTTGGAGCCCAAAAAATTGAACGCCGAGATCAAGGCATCGCTATTAGAGCCCATAATAAACAAACACAAGCGGCTTGTGGATAAGTTACAAAAACTTTGTGTGTGTTTATCAGCACTGGGGCCGCTGATCTCAGATCTGGTGATAGGAAAGGCCTGAAACTTCCCAGATGGTTGCTACACTTAGTGATACAGCACGAGTCTTAGTAGATTTACAGCGTGACGAATCGCTCACACGGTGATTGATAATTACGGCGAATATCAACCCAGCCTTTAAAGAAAAATCAAACTCCACAAGCATGGATAAGTTTCTCTTTGGGAAAAATTTGGAGAAATCGTTAAAAATAGCTAAGCTGATTGAACAATCTTCAAAAGAATTAAAGCCGGTTGGCAAGTCAAACGTGATGGCAACGTCTAAAAACCTGAAAGCCCCCCCTCAGCAGGTCCCTCGAGTACGAGGATCGAACAGGGGGGGGGGGGTAGGAGCAAGCAGTTACAAGACGTCAGTGAGCTACAGCAAAGAGACCAACCAGAAGAAAACATACGGCCGGAAAATAGCGACAACCAAGGACCAAAGACGATACAAGAAGTAACTAGTACGGTAAGTTTACTAGTAGTGTTACGTTCTGGCTCTAATTAAATTTAAGTAAAAATTTTAGAAAATTTTTTTTTTGAAGTCTCGAATTATTTATTCGCCACGGTGGGCGAATAAACGGTTCGACACTTCTTATAATCATAAATAAATAATAATTTAATAAATCGTTACTTTGTTGGCGATATTATTTTTATTCATCACCAACAATGTAACGGAAATCTCTTGCGATAAGAGAATCGCCGTGGCTTGCGGATAGTCTAAACAGATAATGACGCATGAGACCCAGGCCACGACGATTCTCTCATAGGAAACCTGAGATGCAACGTTAACACTTTTGATAATGTATAATACTAAGGAGCGACAGAATCAAGGCAGCCGATCACAAGATCTAGTAGAGCTAAGAACTCTACACAAATCTGCTGGCTTGATCCTGTCACTCGGACTTTAAGGCAAAATATATATACGTATTTTATCAAAATACGCACTCCTTATTTTAAACTTTGGGCGCTGCTACCGGCAGCCCTATAATCAGATACCTCTGTTGGGCGCCGCCACCGGCAGCCTAATATTCTCACTCGTTTTGGGCGCCGATACCGGCAGCCCAAGCACTTCCTTCCCGAATCCAAAAAAATTCATGCCAAGAAGCCGAAGGTCAGGCAAGAAGGCTCAGCTACGTCGCGTATTACGAACGATCCACGAGGATCTTGGTCGCTCAATTCACCAACATCCCCGCTTACAGATCGTTGCCGAGGAAGTCCTCCTCGATCCGGTGACGTTGGTCGTTCGAAACGAGTTTCCAGAGTCGGGTATTGTGGTGTCGGAGTTGAGTGAAGTGTCCAATAACCACCTTCAACCGCAAGGTCAACCCACGTTCTGGACGGGTATCAGAAGTGGAACGCCGCTACCAACTATTGACGTGAGGCAGCGAACACTACCTTCGGGGACCATCCCGTTCCACGACCCTCGCTACGGATATTACTCCGAGGCCCATTTCAAGGACACCGGCAGGGACGACTACGCCCCAGCTGAGGCGGAAAGGTTGAAGCAGAAAGGGATTATTTTGGCCGACTTATGAGGCACATAATCTCCACCATGGTAAGTCGATAAAACTTTTTGCATAAAATAAAAGAAGGTCAACAGCTGACGCACTTGGGGTCTATCGACACCCTAACGACGTCAACCTGGTCAAATAAAAAATTATTCTGTCTGATAATAGATAAGCCAGAATGTAACAGTAGGTAGATTAAAAAATTTTGTATCGGTCTGGGAAAGCATATGTCACGACCAAGTAGTAATTGATTGGATCAAAGGGTACAAGATACTGTTTGATCCAAAGGTTACTCAACCTGTCCCTCCTGAAGAGCCATGTTGGTCCACGATCGAACAGCAGCTAATCACTGAACAAATCAACAAACTTTTAGAAAAAGGGGCTATTAGGAATTTCAAAGCTCCACCTGAGCAATTCATATCGAAAATTTTCCTCATTCCGAAATCAGATGGGTCACACCGTCTGATATCAAATTTGAAAAAGCTCAATCAGTTTATCTCAACGGAGCACTTCAAGCTAGAAGATATAAAAAGGGTCAGAGATTTAATTAAAAAATCCTGTTTTATGGCAACACTAGACCTAAAGGGCGCATACTATCTAGTGTCAATCGATGCTGAGCATAGAAAATATTTGAGATTCAGGTTTAACGGAGAACTATACGAGTTCACGTGCCTACCTTTCGGACTTAGTACGGTACCTTACGTCTTTACAAAGATTTTAAAGCCGGTGTTTGCTATACTAATTTTGAGATCACTCAAGACAAAAAACAGTTTGACCAAGCGGTTCTGAATAGAAAACTAAAATGAAGCAGTTGTATGCAGTTTAATAAATAAATAATAAATGATAAATGAATAAATAATCAATGATAAAATGTCACACATTTTTAATTCTCTGATATCCTAGAACTAGAGCTGCCGTATAGACTATAAACATCTACCGAGTGATCTGAGGAGGAGGCGCGTAATACAATTTAACGATTAAACGAACTTACCTATGTGTAGTTCTATCGTGATTTTATGAAGCGCCTCCTCCGAAAGATCACTCCCACCCTGATCCCAACTATCTTGGTAAGGATAGTAAGTCCCAAATATTATACGGCAGCACTTTGAAAGTAATGGGGACTAGGACCGAAGCGCCGTGGATATAGACCAAGGCGCGTGGGTGAAAAAGTTTGCTTTAAAAGTGTGGTAATATTTGCATGGAGTAGTGGTACTACCGAGTGATCTTTCGGAGGAGGTGCTTCATACAATTACGATAGAACTTCACATAGGTAAGTTCATTTAATCGTTAAAATAGAACTGCAAAGATCTGAATTTTCCATGATTTGGAACTGCATTGATCATAGATATATAACTATGTATATTCAAATTAATTCAGACCATTAAGGATCTCTTTGATCGTGAATTTAAAAAAAAAAAAAATTTATCCCGAAGACCCTTGAAATTTTTATTAAAATTAGAATTTTGAGATTTTCGAGTTTAAGCAATTTTCGTTTTATGTCGTCATTTCCGTTAACTTAAAAAATGGAAAAACCAAACTTCCGTAGATCTTACTTGTGTGTAGTATTAAGATCACCGTGAATATAAATTATTTTTCACCATACTTGCGCCGAAAGTTTACATTTTTTCCCTGTTTGGAGAGAACATACTCGATCTTTTCTTGGATGAGAAAATAAGTGATAAAAATTTGCGCATGCGTTATTTCTTCCTTCGAACAGAGGCGAAAATTCAAACTCAGGTGGAGATCTGGTGAAAATTTGTATACACACCACGGACGAATAACTAAATGAATATACATGCCCATTTATGGACATACATAGTCCATATATGACCATGGATAGAATTACTTGAAAACTATATACGCTACATACGACTTCCTATGTTTTGATCAAGTACTATATGGCCATATATAATTTCCGAGACAAGAAATAAGTCAATGGCGTACTTTGATATATAATTATGTATGGGTATATATGGTCTTATATGACCATACATAGCCATATATGAGATACTTTGGAAACTATATATGTCCCTATATGGTTATATATTATCTGATCAACTCACATATGGTTATGTATAGTATCTAAGATGAGTAAATAATGGATTATATACTTTCATATATGAGAATATTTGCCCCCATTTAATCATATATGACTATATGTATTATATGAGGAATAATTTTATAAATATATGTAGCCCTATACAGTCATATATAGAATCATTTGAAAACTATATGTGGCCATATATGGCTGTATGTATTTTGGACAAGTCATGTTTGGCAATATATATATTTTCCGAGACGATAAAAAGTAAGTGGTGTAATCTGATATATAACTATATATGGCCACACATGACCGTGTATGATTCGTTTTTCGTGAGCTAATTATATGAATCTAACAAATTTGCCGGATAAAACTAATTGATTTGATTTCAACAATAAATTCTCGTACTAATCTTAAAATCACTAAACCAATGAGTTGTAATTTCAAGTGTATTATTATTACAGTAATACTAGGCTCACCCTGTGAAAATGACACATCATGTGCCGAAGTAAAATTTTCTAAATGTTCTGACCTTAAAATTTGTGTCTGTTTGGTCAATACAATGGCCGTAAATAGGACACTGTGCTCACCATTATTAAATGTGCCTTGTAAAACTACTGATGATTGTAATGTCGATGATTCAATCTGCATTGATAGTACTTGTCAATGCAGGTTTAGACCCTTATCTGAATCCAACTATAAATGTGAACTGGGTGAGTTTGATTTTATCTAACATTTTTAACATCTTCAAGGACAGTAAGCCATGATTTGTCTCCTATTGTTGTGCAGCTCATTTAGGGTTGCTATGCATAAGTAATTCTACATGTGCGAGTTTAATACCCCATTCAATCTGCTCAAGAAACGGTAAATGTATATGTGACACTAATTCATATACTATAGAAAATAATAAATGCGTGCCACTATTTGATTCAGTATGTTGGGATGATGAACCATGTGCAACAAACAATGCTGTATGTATCGATAATAAATGTCAATGTAAGCCTGATTATATTTATCAAAGATCAAACTGTAATCCAAGTACGTATATTTATTATCTATACAGAAAATAATTTTTTTTTTTAAACTAAATTAAAAAGTCTGATTTCCAAACAATAATGAGCGGGAGGAACATACATGATCCTTGATCAACTATAGTTCAGTCGAATCTTCCTTGCACACGTATTAAGAAATAACCTCTCTTGCTAATTGTCTTTACATTAATTCCTGAATAAATACTCAAGAATACTACACGGAGAGAATTTTATGGCAAATGTTATCATCGAATTATAGTGCAATTTTTAAACTGAAATTTACCGTAGAAAATATCATTTAAATTGTTAAATAAACAATCTGAATTGTAGTATCTACCAACTATATAGTAAGATTTACAATTATTTATGATAATCAGAAATTATAAGTTTTACTATCTTAAATAATTTATAGTATTATCAACATCGTATTTCTTAATAACCTGATGGTAACAGTTACTATCAGCCCAAATAACGATTATCATCTAAGCAAATAACAAATTTAAATATCAGCGTTACAGTCTAAAGCTTGTCTACGTGTATATTTGTTTCACTGTGTAAGTGATTAATTTCACACACATACACGCGCGTACATACGCACATACACACGCACACATATGCCCACGAACGCACACATGCACATATACCCACGCACACACGTACGCACATGTACACACACACGTAAGCACATGCACACACACTCGCCCACACTCGTACGCATACAGACAAACACGCACACTTATACCTCCGCACACATGCACAGGCACGCGCGCACTCATGCACACAAACACATACACACACGCGCACACACACACATGTGCATATTATGAATATAAATGAAGGAATTAAATTTATATCAATTTATCCTATTTCTTGTTCAATAATTTTTAGAACTTTGATTGGTAACAGTTACTATCTTCGATTGTAACGAATATAATCTTAACAGTTAGAATTATTATCTTCGATAGTAATCGTTGACACCATCATTTGTTACTGTTATCATTTTTAATGGTAATACTAATTATTATAACTATTGACAAGTTTTACTACTATTTTGGATAGTTGAAATTAAAAATTTTATATTATAGATATTATAATTGAATTCTCTCCGTGTATAGTACATCCGAAGCTATTACTTCTTTGATCATCAGCTAGACAGGGTTAAAATCTATAAAAGAGTCTTGGCAACAAAGTCAATTCTCGTAGATAAATTAAACGTTAATTATGATATATTTTATCTCATCTTGTGCTAATGAATAACATTCTTAAAGATAAATAAAACTGTAACCAATTTTTCCAGCAAATCAGACTTTAATCGTTGCTATTACAATATATATTGTTTGATACGTTATGTTCAAAGGTAAATCTTCCAGTAGACAAAGTGACAGTACTTATCTGAGGTGACAAAATATTCTTAACGAGGCCTCATACTTTATCTACGGGCTTGCTACACTTGCCCGTTTAATGACAGAGAAAAAATAGTTTTTCAGAACTAGTAAAACGTCGTAAAAAAAACCTCAGCTGTAGGCTGTAGTATCTGTAACTAAAGTGTTACATTAAATAGTACTACAAAAAGGTGGTCGATTACAGTATTATGCAGTTGAATACACTACGATGATACTAGTGAACATGAATGTTCTGAGTTGGGTAATTTAAATTGAAAATTACTAGTCGGCAGAACTATATTATTCATGTAAACAATTTCTTTTGAGTTAAGGTAACTACTTTGGGCTGAGTGTACTTAATTAAAAATTTTTAGTCAGTGCAACTATACGATATGGTAATGATTTAATATTTATATCACGCAATATCAACCGATTAAACATAATTTTCTTAACTACAAGTTCTAAGTCAGCGTAACAACACTATTTTGTTAAAGCTTATCATTTATATCAAGTTAGATAAACTGTGTTACGCTGGGTTGTTGGAATTTAAACTTTTATAGTATATTTTACTAAGAAAGCATATTCATTCAGACTTTTCATATATATTGTCTTCCGAAATTTTGTTTAGATTCAAAAACTATTTTTTTTGTTAGCTGGAAAGTAATTTTTACTTTCGTATAGTGAGAAAAATTATTCAACGGAACATTAATGTCATAATGTAATCAAGCATATACTAAATTACTATCAAAACAGACACTTGTCACTCTGTCGAATAACAGAGAAGTACCCGTGCCAGAAATATTTTCAAGTATGGAATATAAAAACTAAAATATATATCTAACCAGGGGCAGCACAAGAGGTTGAGTGTGATCTAGTGGCGAGTACTGAACTACTTCCGCTGCTGCCTAGCACTGGTGACTTTTTTTCCTCCATAGATATCTTCTCCTAACCAAGTTTTCTCTTAAGTCTTTTACATTGAAAATCAAAGAAAATAAAAAACAAATTGATAAAATGTCGATACCACCATTCTTCAGCATTTTCAGTGCCAGCGACTACGAACACTAGTTCACAGAACTAATATTTAATACTTGTGACGTTGTAGTTCAGGCTACTATACATTTTTCTGTCAGTGTACGTACTTGGTTTCGTTAACAACACGTCATACCCTCAGAGTCATGATGTCGATGTACTTGCTAGAATCCCTACTTTTGTACATACGTATTAGAAATAATTATTATATAATTGATTATATATATACATACATATATATGTTATTTACATCAGTTTACTTGAACGGAACCTGTGAAACACATTCGGACTGTGATGCAATAAGATTCGCAATGTGTTCGAAAAATAATACATGTGTTTGTATGAACCAATACATATCAAGTAACCCATCCACTTGTACATTATCTTTAGGCGCATTTTGTAATGACAATGTAAATTGTGAACCTCATAACTTAACATGCATGACTGGTCAATGTCAACATAATACCAACTCGTCTATACTGTCAAATAATCAACCTGCTTACGGTGAGTGAAGTCCCTAGTAGCATTCTTAAGGAAGTCTTAGGTAAATCTGTATCATCAGTCTTTAGCAAGTCTGCATCATCAGTTTTAGACAAGTCTGCCGTAAGATCTGATCAGTTCAGCCGTAGTATTACTTATTGAAGACAAGATACTTGCTCGAGATGCATAAGCTCAGACTTGGTGGAGAATTGCGTGATACCTGGACATGGTGACACTTTTCATTGTTTCGTGAGCATTCAGCGTTAGTATAGTACATTCAGTGGCGCCTCTTAATGCTTGATATAATTTTATCGAGTGATAATATTAAGTTGTTTCACTTTCACTCTTTGTTACTCGCTCAATAAGTGTGGCGCTGCCTTTGTTACATTTTAATGTTATTTTTCATAATTTTGGCAATCAATAAATTTGAAAAACTTAGGATACCTCAATTGAACATTTTAGAAAATTTTCATGCAATTTGAATGTATAAAATAAATATTTAAATTGATTAAAAAAATACTCAAATGGCAAAGAAATTGATAAGCAAAAGTGTTGCTAAGCAGCTAGTATCGTAAGAAAAAGAGTTTATCCCTTATAAATAATTATCAATAAAAAAAAAAAAAAAAACATAATTGTTTATTGATCACAAATATAATAATTTTTTTCTTTATAAGTATAAATTTAGTTTATGTCAGTGGATCAATGAGTTAATAATTCTTTTGAAAAGACGAGAGAAATTTGAAGGTTGAGTACATCAGAAACGCTGATTTCATTATAAAAGAGTACTGTTGAATCTTTTAACAAAAGTAGTTAATTCTTTTATTGACATTTAATATCGGATAGACTTGGCAAAACTGCGCTCGGTTTAACATGGTGGCGTAGCGCTTACCATGCGTGTGACGAAGGACGCATAAATGATGCGAGTGACGAAGGGTTAAATTAAAATGAGGATCGCTAGGTTTGCCATAGGTAGTTCGAACTGCTCTAAACTTTGATTTGACTTGAATAGCCTTATTATAATAGCTTGTTAGGAACCCAATTAAAAACAAGTGGAGGAAGCCCTTTCATAGGATATAGGGAGAAGTTACATCCTACCACTTATACTAATCAACCATTTTGACCAGCGCTGGGAGACTGGTACCATGGGGGGGGGGGGGTCATTCCAAGCCTACTTTGACCAGAGTCTCTCTGTTTCTTGATATGGTAGTAGTGTTTAACCCAAAAGGTTGGACTCTTGGTGGCTGTTGTTAGATACTAAGCGCAATGAGGATTTTTGATTATACCTCCGGTTAATGTCCACCTTAGTCGTCATTCGATTATATTTTTCGGCTAAGAGTCTTGTCTGTGGTGGGAGTAGAGATGACCCCGCAACGCGTGGATGCCAAAAAGGCCGCGGAATCAGCCTCCTGTAAAACGAAGGTGGACTTCGGTGCCGTCACATTGATTAGTTAATTGCTATAGGTACTGCCTTTGCGCTTGAAGTGATTTAGAGATAAAGATACCTGAAATATCATGCAATTCTGCAGTGATGACTTAACATTGATAGCTAGAACGTATGTCACTTAAAAATTGCTGCAGACTGTTTCTACAGATTTTTGTAAGTTTAAGAAGAATCTCAAGCATGACTTGATGAAATCTTTAGCAAGTATATTAAAAAAAAAAAAATTGTAGGAAAATCCGAAAGAGCACGCCTCAATCACTTATTTTATTTTTAATCATACCTATTGTTTCTCTTTCACTTGACAATATTAACTTTTTTTCTTTTTATTTAAATGCTTATTCAATTTTTAAATTGATAACTTGATTTCTTTATATCTTATTTTCAGTTTATGATTTTTTTTTTTATTTAAATATCCCGCTTTCCTGTTTTAGATGTTGCTATTTTTTTTCAATCCTACTATTAGAAAAGTGCTGATGTCAGTAGTTGATTGAGAGAAAAAAGGAAAAAAATAATATAAACAGTGAAAATAAAAATAGCAGCTACGTTTTTCGTAAATAATCAGTTTTACGTTTTCAGTTTTCTACAATTAAACTAAAAGGATTTAGATAGTGATTTTTCGAAAAGTTCCTGTGATCACAACTTCGAACATAATAAAAAAAAATTAGGTCAATTAATTGAGTCTATCGAAATATATCGTTTTTACGAAGTTTCATTCACGACAATTAACAACTCGTGTCTCTGGAATGAAAATAATTTATACTTAATTAATGGAATAATCAATCAATTGAATATTAGCTCGAAAAAAATTTTTAATAAATTGTCTTTGTATTAGTTTATAATTTGACCTATTTTAGTATAATTAAAGAAGTGCAGAAAAAATTTAATGTGAGAGACTGGGTCAAAAATAATAAATCGATCATGAAGTGACCTCAGCGCTTTCGCGCTTGAAGTGGGCAATGCATCTTCTCATAGTCTCGTTTAAATCTTCCGTAAGAAACTTGTTGAGAGACATTCATCAAGCAACTTGCTTAAGACAATGCTAGGGCGTCTTGGACCACAAAAAAATGATTAATCAGTAATTATTTATAACTTTTTTTTACAGTTGCCTTAGGAAGTTCATGTCAAACAGATAAAAACTGTACAGTTATTCCAAATTCAAAGTGTTCTAATGGTAAAAAATGCATCTGTGAGGGGACTACTATTGCGGCCAATAAATTTGCTTGTAGATCAACTTTATATGGATACTGTACCAGCAAAGATCAATGCTATAGTGATTTATTTGATTGTGTGAATAATAAGTGTGAGTGTAAACAGAATTACTCACCAGTGTCGGCTGATCAATGTACTGCGAGTGCGTTTAATTTATTTGATGAACATAAATTCATGAATTTTTATTATTCATCAATGAATTTAATTTACTTATAGAAATATTTGTTCACAGCACATCTGCTGTATTCTTGCAATATTAGTTCAGAGTGCAGTGATCTGTGGCATTCACATTGTTCGTATGAAGGCAAGTGTGTTTGTAAATCGAATAATATTGCAGTGAATCGAGCTACATGTCTACCTACTTTAAATGGATACTGTTGGAGGGACGATCAGTGCACTACCGAAAACTCTATTTGCGTAGATTTTCGGTGTGTATGCAAATTGGACTTAGTTGCGGTCGCCAGGAATCTATGCATATCTATTAATTAATCGATACCTTATCAAAAAATTTATATGGAAATTTAGCCTAGATTCCTAAATGGGTTCCCACATTGCGTTGTTGGACGGATTCCCATGTAGTTTCTTATAGGAATTTAGTATAGATCCTGATGTAGATTCTCAATAAGGAATTCCTATGGAAATCTACAGGATTTCCTATGGAAATCTACACCAAGACTCATCCATGTGTGAATCTAGTATAGATATCCATGTGGATTTTTACCTTGATACCATAAAAAGCGTGTATGTTTTTTTAAACTTTTCTGGAGTACAATACAGTACTCCCTCTCTATAATTCCCCTTGCTATGATTCTAGTTCCCCTCATTTTGAGGGTAATATGTTCCCCTACTATCACTACATTGTATATAAAATATATTTGTGTTCGTTCAGAAAGACTGCGCACGCATTTCTCCATTTAGTACCCTTAAGAAAAAGTGGGGTCCCTCTCTAAGAGGGAATTCTTAGAATTTTAGCTTTAAGTTGGAAATTATAGAGAGAAAGCGCTGTACCTCCGTACGGTTCCAGAATTCGTGTTTCGTAGAAATTATTCGTGATTTCTATAAAGATGTAATACTTTATAAGTTAATGAATAAATCGAAAACTTATTAGAAATACTGATAAAAGGAGTATCAATTGATCAATTTTTTGTTAAAAAGTATCCTGCCGATAGAATAATAATCTAATATCTTATTCATATATGCATATTAATAGACGGTAGACATATAAATCCAGATGTCCCGTAAACTATAGAAATTATTTATATAGAATCTCAGATTCCGATACAAATTTCCTGTGTTGATTTCCCATAATTCCCTGCATGGGTTCTTAAATACGTTCAAACTTCCTATATATTTATATTCCTATGGGTTTCCATGCAATCCCACATGGATTTTTTTGACGAGAAAGGAGGTAAAACTCGGATTCATTGATCTATGAAAAAATAATCATACATGTTTTCTTCTTCAATTTAAGCATCTTATGTCCACTAATCGAACGTTGTATAGAAAGAATAGAACAGTATTTTGTTGTAGTAGCGGACTTAACTACAGAATTCAGGTTTAAGCATACTTTTATAAATTTAAATTACTTTCGATTAGGGCTCATAAGTCATTTTGTCAGGAATCCGAAAAAAGAACTCATGAAAACTCTTCGTTTTAATGTGTTTATTATTTTAGATTTCTCCGAAAACGAATAAATGACAATAGACAAAAATTGGAATACGTACAGGATGGCCCAAGAGTAATACACATAAATAAAGAGGCAGATATAGGTGTGATTCTGAAGTGAAAAATTTTGGAGTATTTCCTTATTTATCTATAATACTAAATTAGTGCTGAATCCAATCTATTGATTTGTCTTTTGACACTTTATCAGTTATGAAATAAACCCCCTAATTAATTTTAAATAAATTAACCTACCCCCCCCCTCCCCGGGTCGAAAAATTTGATCTGATTTTAGTCTAAATGGATTGTATTTGGGCTACTAGATCTGTTATTAAACTTCTATAAAAATTTTGAACTGTTTTTGAACTATAAATTGATCTGATTATAGTCTAATTGGACTGTATTTGGACAAGTTGATCTATTTTTATATTTTATAAAAATTTTAAGCTGTTTTTGATCTGGTGTTTGAAAAAACAATTGCGTTACGGGCAGACAAAGTTAGATAAGTTCTTGAACTTTAAAAAATTTTTGTTCTGAAAATTTGCAAGGACAAAACTATATTAAATCATGGACTTGTAATATTTTTGATTATGGACAATATTTATAAAAAACATTTTAATTTACAGAATGATTATGTTTGGCTTACTATTTATTTAATGCCTTTTGTTCAAAAATGTAACGGGGTAAATTGGGTCACATTATCAACCAACATCGTAATTTTTAACTGATGGACTTACTCTACCCGCAGCCCCAAACGAGCATTCAATTAAATTTTTTGACTTGTCGCCGGGCGCGCTAATTAAAAATACTCGCACGCTAGGCCCAATCTTAATTAGGTAGAAGAGGAGTTTTCCGATCATGGCCGAAAATAATCGAGCGAAATTGATAAAACCATAAGACATTAGCGGAGACGAGGCAGAGCCGGTAGGACGGCAACCATGCAGGTGCACGAAGACAGAGCCGGTAGGACCGGGTAACCATTCAGGCGTAGGACTGCAGACGACCCGAATATCGAGTAATTAATTAAGTCGCACTTGACTTTTCCTTGTGGAACCAAGTGATATTTCCATCCATTTTAGACTTGAACACCATGTGGGGAGCCGGAACTCTATTACAACTCATTACTGATTGCGTCTGATCAACAGGTTGAAGGAGAGTACGAGTGTTCTGGAAAAAACGAGAGTTTGATATGAAAACGAGCAAATTTGGAAAAGAACGAGGAGGTTACTCGAAACACTCACGGTCCAGAACCAATTATATGGACGAAAGAGAACGAGACACGGATCCGGACAGCTCACACAAGACAAACGACGGAGAAAGAATCAACGTAAATCGTGATAGGTATTTTGTACAATATTCCAGGCAGGGAGGCCGGAATATTTATGAATTAAAATACGTAAAAATACGTCGAGTCCGCGGAGTTTTGTCTTGTCAATGTATGTGTAATAAAATAATCAAAAACCGGACTCATAATTAGTTTCATTATATCAAGGCAGAGAGACCGGATTCACTACGCAGTAGAACATTCCGGGCAGGTTGTGTAATTCACTCGTCGGAAAAATTCTTTCAGAATTTTTCAGGCAGGTCGTGTAAATCATTCGTCGTAAAATCAATTGCGATGTAGTCATAATTAACTAGTCATTAATCTTCTAATAAATTAATTATAATTAAATTAAACAAATAAATTAAATAGAATCAATTAATAATTTGTTAACGTTGAAAGTGCCGTAGAATCGAACGTGGTAAATTCATTCTTGATATATTGTGAGTTGGTATTGAATTGTTAAGGCGTAAAATCGGCTTAACAGACTTTTTAATTAATTGACATAAAAGAAATGTAAGTCTTGTAATAATTACTTATTTTAATTGATTAGTGGTCTGAAAGTCAGAAATAAATTAAAACGAAAATTAGTGTCATTATATCAAAATAAAATCAGGAAAATAATGTTAAAGTATGTGTGAGATAAAAGGTGTAAATATAAATTTAGTAATATGGTAAAAATTAATAATACACTTTATTGAATAAAAGAATAAGTTGTAATCACATAGAAGGTCAAGGTGACCACGTGAAATAGTTGTTTTAGTCAGGTAGAGGGTCCAGGAGACCACGTGGAGATAGGTTTAGTTAGGTCGTGTGTGTGTGTGTGTGTGTGTGTGTGTGTGTGTGTGTGTGTGTGTGTGTGTGTGTGTGATGAAGTCTAGACGACTCAATTTGCGTGAGTGTGTGATAGTAAAAGGTAGTTGACTCAATAAGCTATAAGATTTAAAATTGTCAAAGGTAATTGACTTAAATAAAGGTTATAATTGTCATTTTTAATAAAAAATTATTTAATTATCAATTATTCTTTCTCATCCTTCTTTTACAAGTTGAATCTACAACGATCCTGATGCATTAAGATCCGGTTCTAGAATACCGTTAATACTTCCAGTGGTGCCCTTAATAAGGACGACCAAGGTAACAGATACCCTGTGATAATGTCGGCAGTTAATAAAAGTTTGACAGCTTTATCTTTTAGTTATCTTGGCTTAACAATAAAAAATAAAAGTAATAAAATAACTCTTAAAATATTAAAGAAATTTTTCTTATTTACTGGATAAAATCCAAAAATATTTTAGCATTAGAAGCCAATAAAATTCTTGCGACTTCTTATTTAGGAAGCGCATTTACATGTTTCGCAGATCTAGAAAATTATAACAAATGTATAAATCTAGATTATTACTGAAACGGAGTTGAGGTCAACCCTTCGCATTTGAGAGGTCAATCAACCGTCCGTTACCCATTTGCTACTTTCGTAAGAAATAGGCCCGTGTCCCTTTAAGCAATGCAGCTAATCATTCGGTAATTAATCCTGTATTACCTGGTTCGTAAGGACCAGACGACCGTGTGACCTTGAATTTATATATGTGAAGTGCATATAAAGGATCGGGATTAGTGGGGCCAGGTTATATACAAAATGTATATAACAAATATAAATATTAAGATATTTGCATAATAAACCACTTAATCAAATGTTAAATAAATAAATATTATACCCGGCTAATTAATAGTCATAATCATAGAATTATTATACTTAGCTGATGTAGATGTTGAATCAGGTTGTTCTTTGTCCTTCTACCCATGGGCATAGATCACTACGCGATAGAAAAAGATAGCTGGCCGGTTTGTTGTTGCAATTGTGACGCCTGAGTCAACAATGATAATAAATGTATCATCATCAATCAATTGCTCTCATACTTAAACGGATGAAAGGATTATACAAAGTCCTTAAACGGATGAAAGGAAAAGAATAAGGTAAGACAAAGATACGCTTATCCTAATATTATAACTAATGTTTATTGAAACTTAAAAAAAGTAATTCAAAAGTATAATTAAAAAATAACTAATACATGATTGATATATAACTGAGAAGCTAATAATAAAAATTTAGGCGCGCAGGCCTTTTTATAAGTATCACATGGCACTACTGCGCATGTGTCACACGCATTCCCTCTACACTAAGTCAAGTAGAAAGGGAAGAAATAATAATAATAATGTACTCAGATAATTACAGGTTTATATTTTAAATAACAGGGGGTAATTTACCCCCTGTGATGACCTATTATCATGAATTGATAACGAAGGTTTCTCAGCCTCGTTACATTACATAACGTAAACCTTAATTAATTTCGCGACAGAGACGCGAAATAATCGGTTAACCGCATGCGGTCACCCACGTGTTTATGAATTTTAAAATAAAAAATTTAAAATGTTTCGCCATATAATAATATTTATTTTAAATTTAAAATAAACATTGAAATATCTTCAAAAATAATGATAATAAATTGTAAATAAATAATTCTTATGCCTGAACTAGCTTTTCAGGCTAGGTTAGTGTACGAGGGCGCCAGCCCGTTTATTCAAAACGCACATAAATTTTTTCAGAGGGACATTCGCGAGAGGGAAGTCCGAGCTAGCAGCTTGCTAGCAAAGTGGATAAACAATCGATTGAAACTGAACAAGTAATTAATAAGCCGGAACAATAGGAACAGTAAATGAATAATGAAGATAAATTGAAAATAGCAGGAAAAGATCCAGAAAAAATAAATATTAAATTTTCCGACATCTGTTGGTTTCCATAAATATTATTAGGCATGAAATAATTCAAAATTTTCTTACAATTTTTAGTTAGAGATAAATATTTATTAATAATACTTGGCTATTAAGCCTTGAACATTGCGAAACAAAAGTATTTTTTTCCTACGGGTAATAATGTATTATATAAACTGATATATAAATCAAAATCGTGTTAAATCAAGTTAATTAGCTAATTAATACAAAATCATGTCCTTAATTTAAACAAGAGAAATAATTCTATCGGAATTCCTTTAACGAATAACAACAGTTGTACGCTGGGTGGTTCTCTATATGTAAGAGAGAGAGAGAGAGAGAGAGAGAAAGAGATACGGTGACACTACTCTTGACTCACACTTAATACAGTACCCAATTTTTAATTTCATCCAAAACACAGAAACAATAGTACATAAAAATTAGTTTATAATTATAAATAATTATTTATAATAATAAAATAATCTGTTGCGTAATCGCACTATATTTAAATTCAAATACACTTGCACTTCCGGCTGAAAGAGGTAGCGCCTACTGGGGCCTTGCCTATAAATTTAAACTTGAACATGCGCAGTGCGGCGCATGCACATCTACTGTTTCCTGCCTTTGGTCGAGAAGACGGCTGCCATTATCTTTTGCAAACATACATTCAAGCGAAAACACGTGTTTTGGTACATCGTATTATTTAGTGCTCATCTTAGATAAATAATTTAAAATAATCATTTAAGTCAATTCAGCGATCATCCAGCTCATCAAAAATATAATTATTTATATAATTTTGGGCACCAGAGCTCATAAAATAATATATTCAAGAACTCGGAATTCAAGTGATCAACGACCACGTTTCTGAAGAGGTTACTTCGACGAAAACCATTACAAGTGCCTTATTATTCATTAAATGATTAACTCAAGTGCTCATAAAAATAACAGTCTCAATATTACACTGAGAGAAAAAAGTGCATATTTTAAAGAACAAATTCTTGATTCAAGTATTTTAGATACTTAAATAGTGCCAAGTAAATAATTTCTCAATTCTAGTAAAAATACTTGTGAAATCTATTAATACTAAACCTCAGATTTAGTAAATAATTACTAATGTTAAATAATAGAAAATTAAAATGTAGTATCTAAAATACTTGAAATAAATGATTACAAAAATTTAATTTAGTAATTAAAATACTCCAATTAAATAATAAAAATTCACATCTAGTAGTTGAAATACTCAAGTTCAATAATTAAAAATTGAAGAATAGTATTTAAAATACTCGTGATCAATATTTAATTATTTTAATTAAGCATTCAAAATACTCAAATTTAGTAATTATATATTTTCATTTATTGTTTAAAACACTAAAGTATACTAATTAAAAAATTTTATTTAGTATTTGAACAACTTAAGTTCAGTAATTAAAAATTTATATTTAGTAATTATAATACTTAAGTATAATAATTAAATATTCTCATTTAGTATATAAATTATTCAAGTTCACTAATTAAACATTTATATTTAATATTTTAACAAAATCTGTTTGGATACTTCTTCGGATTCTGCTGCGCTGTTTGACATGACTGAAAAGCATCCCAAAAATCTGCTCACAAGTATTTTCCCCGAGGGTACTTGTACTCTTCTACTAGGATATTCTCCTGTAGCGAGTAGTTGCCAGTGACTTTTCCGCTCTTGTCAGCGGAACTTATTACTTCTATTCTAACTGTCCAACTAGGAAAATGTTGCAGCGCTCTTCTGCGTCTAGCGGTGTCTCTTGGTACTAATTTTTCTTTTGCACTGCATCTGCACTCTGTTATTTTCACTCGCCTTAATTTTTCTCTCTCTATTCATTTAAATTTATTTATTTATTTATTTTTGTTTATTTTTTTTTTTACACGCATTATATTTTTTGCGTTTATTTGTTTTTCTTTTAGTAATTTTTTTTTTTTTTATGTATGGGAATGTTGTGACTCGTCACACCATGAAAAAAAAAAAATTCCTTAAGTTGAGAAAACAATACTCTTGAACTGAAAAAAAAAATCACTTGGGCTGAGAAATTTTTTTACTTAGTTTAAAATTTTTTTTCTGTTCTAGTTCAAGAACTTTTTTTCTTGACTTAATAAAAAAAATGTCTTTAGCCAAGAATAAAGTTTCTTGACTTGAGAAAAAAATATTCTCAAACTGAAAAAAAAAAATTACTTGGGATGAGAAATTATTTACTTAGTTTAAATTTTTTTTTATTTTAGTTCAAGAATTTTTTTATTTGAGTCAATACGAAAAATGTCTTTAGCGCAGAATAAAGTTTCTTAACTTGAGAAAAAAATATTCTTGAACTTGGAAAAAAATTGCTTGGTCCACGAAAGATTTTTCTTGGCTTACGTAATTGCTTTTTTGAATATAGAAATATGTCAACTCAATTCAAGACATAATTGCTTGTTACAAGTAACTCATGTATCTAGTAATATATTACTAGATCGAAGCAATAGTTGCTAAATTTAAGAAATATTATACTTCAATTTAGGAAAAATTTTGTTCTAAGTATTCACAGAAATAAGTAAAAAAAATACTTGAAAAAAATTTTTTTTTTCTCTCAGTGTATAATTATTTATTTATCATTATGCTCAATATTTTAATTAAGTTAATAATTAGTTGATTCTTGCTCGGTAGTCTCTGCAATTATGCTACGACGTGTTCACCAAATAAATTAAATTCAGTGTATTTTATAACGATCTCATTCAATTAAATTTAATTAAGTGATTAATATTATTAGGACTCAATGAACTTAATATTTATGCATTTTGTGCTAGTAAAAAACATTCTCATGAGATTTTTGCGATCAACTCAGTGTTAAACTAGACTCAATTTAATTATCTCAATCATTTCAATTAATTACTTGAGCTCAATTTTATAATGTGCATTCAATTAATTACGTATTCATGAACTCAAACAATTAACAGTATTAATAAATTAAATCAACGATTTAATTATGTAACCTAGTGATATTATGTGCTGTGACAAATAAAAATATTGTTATATTTTTTAATATGCGTATTTGTCAATGCAAATGTTCAAAAAATATTTTGAAAAAACAAAATTCCTCACAGGTAGAAAATATTTCTGTCACGAGAAAGAATAAATTTAGAAAAAGAAAATCCGAAATTTATTTTGGGAATTTTCGAAATTCTTAAGAGATCCCTTTGAAATTTTCTTTTAAGCTAATTTTAGAACGGGTTTGTAAATCATATTGAACGAACAAATTTTCATATGGGACTTTTTAATAAGCCGGTTTTTTCGGTCACTGTTATTCTTTGCTAATATACTATTTCAATTTTAATGAACTGTTCTAAAAATATTGCTAATCATTGCATAGTGGCGGAAAAAAAATCATCTTAAATTTACTTGTATTTCACCACTTAATACTATGAAAATACTGATTAACCCTTTAAAACTGCAGAGAACATCGAAAAATATGTTAAAATTTATTGAACATTAAAACTTTTTTCGTTATATTGAATCGAATCGGGCATAGTAAGATTGATTAGCAGAAATGAAAAACAAAGAAACTAAATTAGTGGATTTTCTCTTTGGTTACAGTCTCGGTTCTTGACCTTGGGTTGGAGGGTGACAGCAAGAGCTAAAGGGGGTTGAAGGTTTAAAAGAAAGAAGGTAAAATTTATAAATCATTATGTTATATATATATATATAAACATGTTGTAAAGATGAGAAAACGTAAACAGAGAATCCAAGACGACTTTATCTCAATCGAGGCGTAACGAGTCAGTCCGTTTCCGCAGTTGTTTCCA
Organism: Microplitis deprimator; assembly: GCA_964016945.1. Taxonomy (NCBI): domain Eukaryota; kingdom Metazoa; phylum Arthropoda; class Insecta; order Hymenoptera; family Braconidae; genus Microplitis; species Microplitis deprimator. The sequence continues at coordinate 3,196,741 of OZ024713.1, forward strand.
GTTTACGCTCTAAGTGCCTTTCAATCCTATCAGCAAAGGAAAGAAATCTGAAGTAGTACTAAAACAAACAAATTATAAACTAAAACAAAGCTTCCTCTGTGCTTATTGTTTAGCATTTATTATTTATTACTTACTACTTATTATTCATTTACATTGGAATATTAAATAAAATATTCGATGCAGAAAATCGATCAATCGTTACACTGAACCATGTTCATGTACGCTTCATAACAGTAGCACGGAAGTTGATGCTATCGTTTTCAAATAATTTACCAAGCGTTAAAAGCGAGCGAGTTGCATGCGACTAACATTGAAGATGCGGTCATGATGTTGATGTGATTGTTCGTTATAGTGATCATGCACTATTATAATCAATATTGCATGCCATTGAATGACGATTGCTGGTTTAAATTGTAACATGGAAATTGGTTATTACTTTCTTATTGTATATAAGTTGTATATGAGAGAGGAGGGTTCTACTCCCACAAAAGGGATCTGCAACACCATGTATAAGTGGGGGTTGGTTTCTCTTCTTTACCAACAGTTGAGAAAGGGGAGCTAGTTGCTTCTTTTATTGATCTTCCATACTGGCATCCGAGAGAAGGCACTAGTAGCATTTTCTGGAGGAAAGAGTTTACCGACGGTTTGAAATTCATGGTGGCGGTTGATGATATAGATTTGGGGGCCTGGGATGAGGGAATATTGATCGAGACGGGGGATATGGGACTGATACTGTAGGTTTAGGCGGTGGATCATGAGGTGGAGATATGGGATTGATCATCTGGATATAAAGAGCACTGCTTGGAGTGGGTACGTAGTAAATATAGAGCGGGGACTTGGGATTAATATAAGGTCCATAGTGTAGATATAGAGAGCCTCACAGGGAACGATAATGTAGGTTTTGGAGGCCTGCATTTCAGTAAGATAATGTAGATTAGAGAATGGTAATGGAGATTTAGGGGATATGTCTATTTTATAATGTGGATATAGAGTGCGTTGCTTGGAGCGGGGGGTATTTGTTTAAATTTCAGGTGGGAAGATGATGTGTTATTATATTTTCACTAATTATTATTATTTTGGATTAAACTTTAAGATATGTACAGGAGGAGGTGTTTGTTGTAACAAATGACGCGTTATTTTACTTGGTAATATGGATACCTTACCTCATCTTTAGCAACTGTCACTTTGTTAATAACAAATGACTCATGTTATCTTAAGATTTCATATTTTTTATGTAATCTTTTTTAATTTTTCCCCCTCTTATACCAAAACTATGGTGGGGATTTACAATATAAATTCAGTTTCACGTCACAATTCTCTACAGTTCTTTACCAGCTCTATTTTAAATAATAGTGTCAAGTTAAGTGTACGTTAACTCAGTGTACTGGTGATAGAACGTTGTTATGTCCGACTATTATTTAATTTAATATTTGGTTGCGTGGATTAGGCGTTCGGACTAACCAATACAATTTTCGGCTCAAATATTTTATTCAAGCCTTATTTTATTTGTTTAGGGATACGTTTCGATGCGGATCTTCCTTTATTTCTAGTTCAATTAAAATAGAGTTATCTTTACTAATAGATGACTGTAAAATGCGCTAATCCATACATACGATTTTAGCTTTATAGCGTCCTTATTTTCTCTCAAATGTTTGAAACTGATTGGAAAATATGTTAATATTGACGAAGAAAAGAAAAAAAGTTAATTATAAAGGTCTTACCTTTGCGCTGGTATATATATATATATATATATATATATATATATATATATATATATATATATATATATATATATATATACATATATACTTTATATTTTCTTTGAGACTGCTCCGGCGTTGTAGACCCTTAAATTGACTGCTAGCTCTCGGTGCAGTTACTCTTCGGATGAGGGTGAGGTGGTGACTTATTATTTAACTTATTTTATGAATAAGACACAGAAATTATTGTCACTTAAGTCTTTTTTTTTTAATTTAAACTCAGATTTTAGATTGCTAATAAAAATTCCTTTAATTTTCTTTAAAAGGAATAGAGTTGATACTCTTTAAAGGAATATCTTTATTATTTTAATCATTCAATAATTACACTTGAAATATAACACAAAGCTTTATACTGATTATAATGTTTAGATATAAATTTGAATTTTATATATTTTATCGTATGGATATAATAATGCTCACAAACGTGAGTTAATACTTAACTAAGCACTTACAACCAATAACACGATACACTTATGTAAATTTCTGTTCTTTCTTTTTTTTTTTTGTTTGTTTTATTTTAACGATGCAATTTTTTATTGCTTTGCTTTAAATAACCGGAACTCGGATGCGAGGATTTACATAAATATGTATGTATATTATTTCAATATATCTTAAAGCGCTGTAACTATGCTCTGGTTTTCTTTAATTTTTCAATGCAAATTTTAAAACTGCTCTGACCGCGATAACTTTTACTTTTATTTTTTTTTATTTTAAATATTTTCTTTTCTTTATGAGTAAGATATTTATATAGATGTATATAAATATTTGTTTGAGTTGATAATTTCATTCTGTGATAAAATTATCCGCGAACTTTTAAAGAAGAGGTAATTGTTTGGAATCGGGGTCAACCACATTTTTCAGAATTCCAAGTGCTTACACCTTAAAGATCCATAATTAAACTTTTTCCACGTGTTCAGTTACACGGCGGATTAAATTTTCTGTATGAGTTTATGTCTCTAACATCAGATATCTATCTGAACCTTGCAATTGAAGTGTGAAAAAATGTCAAAAATAACACAAAATCATGTGAATTTTCAAAAATAAATTTTTCTAATAAATATAAGTAATTTTATATAATACCGTAAGATGGACGGTGGTGTTAGAAAGGTCGATCTAAGAGTTACAAATAATTTTTGAACTCTTGTAATAGTGAAAATCAGCATATTTCTGTTATTTCAGTATTTTTATTGTGTACAACAGCTCACATAACATTTTGATGCAAGTAGTTTGGATAGTATCTGCCTCCCTTTGCTAGTATAGTGACTGGCTGAAGCCCACAACACTGTTTTACGCCGGCCCGTACTAGTAGATGTAGTCTAAGGCAAGAGTGCGTTAACATAGCCTTACTGACGAGTCCGTTAACGTACTTAGGACGAAACTACAAACATTATGGCAAAATAGGCATATACCTTAAGTTTTTGGTGGTTGACTTAAGAGTCAATACATAGAATGATAAGAAAAATATGTCAAATAGTGCAGTGTAGCACGGAACTGAAAAATCTCAAAGATAAACTCGAAATTAAGCTAAATTTATACCTTAATTATATACCAAGTGTGTATCAAAGCTTATATAACATCAAATTAAGCTGAAACAACTTCAATCCGCCGACAAATGCTTGGGATTAAACGCGGTCCCTAAGCCATTTGCCAGGTTTTGGATTTTTGCTTGTCAAAATACCTGTTGACCCCACTTCCAAATAATTACCAAAGAAGATACTGCTGTACCTATTAGCGACTCTTCATTGAAAACTTTGAATTCAACTATGACCGGAAAGCAAGCCTGTGCTCGGTAGAGTGATTTGCTCTTGAAAATTTTGAACACTGCAACCATGGGGTCTGAGTTTGGGAAGGGGAAATTTTAAGTAAGTTGCATCGTGCAAGATGTCCCATTGACGAAGCTCAATTTAAGTCAATGCTAATTATGCGCATTAGAGTGATCGTAGTTGACAGTAAGTGGGGAACGAAGAATAAGAGAATGAAAGACAGAAAGAAAGAAATCTAGTAGAACGTCCTGTAACACTCAATGGAACCCATCCTTGTTTCTCTCAAGAGAAAATGGAATATCTATTCCTTAGGGGTGTTCAACATTAGTAACTGAAAGAAAGAGTTTGCGAAGTCGGACATAACAACGTTGTTTTGAAGTGTTCATGTGTTATTCATAGCAGTTTGAAGAAAAATTATATTGTAAGTATTACGTATTGATTTTCCTATTTTTATATATAAGTTAAATAATATTATTATAGTTTTTCAAAATTTTTTAAGTCAGTAAAATGGATTTCACAAAAATTAATGGGTCCACAACTTTGAAGGAAATCTAACCTAAGAAAAAAATGTGCAAGTTAAACGTCGATGGCGAATACCAAGTCGATAAGTTAAAGCTAATTAACACAAAATTTTGTGGCAGCATTGTCGCATCGCTAAACAGTAAGTTTTGCGTTTGTCTACCAAAACGTCCTACTCCTACTATTCGAAAAGATTTAAAAGCTTTGTCAACATTGAATAACATAACTAATGAACAAAACTTATTTATTAGATACCTTGGTGGACAATACAATAAGTTTAGATTATTCTCGAAAGATAAGAACTAATTGTATTATTTATAAAAATGTACGTACAATCGGTAGCTTTAATAAAGCTTAATTACCAACTATATGCTAGTTATAATTTATTTTTAATTATAAGATATTTTTGAGTAAGGTGAAAATTACAAAGATAATAATTATAGATAAATAAATTTTTATAATTTAAAAAATTTTCTTATTGAAATATCGTCTTATGCCTAACGATATAAAGATCTATTTGGTGAGAAAAATAATTCTTTAATTAAGAATATATGTTTTATTAATATTTATTTCATTTTTAATATTATTAAAGATTATAATTGAAGCTCTCTATATCAAAAATTGCAGGCTTTAAGTTAACTATATCAAAAGATCTTGAAATTTTTAAACTCATTATTTACGAAAAAATTAAGAAATTTTTAACACATGATAAGTTTGTTAATTCGATTGATTTAATCCGATTTTAAAAGTTTTCCATATAAAATGGTAATATGGTAATGGTAATATATGGTTCAATTAAACCACATGTTGAATAAAGTTTATTTTGTAAATGTCAAAAAATTATTTTTAATGTTATAGTCTTATAATGTATAATTATCATTTGAATGGAAGATAACTATCGATAAATCGTTCGGTTTTTCAACATTGTTATCAATATAACTCGTTACGATTTTTAATCCTTTATCAAATAGAATAACATTTTTAGCGGGTTATTAGTCTTTGACCAAAAAAATAAAACAGTCATCATATGTTTAAGCTTCTATGAATTAGATAAAGCCCTGTTTTTACATACAGTACCTGAAATTCCCACTTGAGTTTTCAATACAAGTAACCCCTGAGCGATTTAGAATCGTACTTTAAATGATTTTATTGCCCCTCAATCATAAGTATACCACCGACAGTAAACGTTTCGCTAGGATGTAAGAATAGTATATTACTCTACAAGGGCAGAAAGTTGGAGATTCCTGCACTGCGCGTCATGATGCCCGAGGTGAAGCGGATAAGCCAATTAATTGTAAAGCGAATCATAAGTTTTTTTTCAATAAATAAAATTTTATAAAATAAAATCATTAATTCAATTATTCAATTCTTATCCAATAAATTTTCCTATCCTAACTACGCCGCGTACTCGGTCATATTGACATTCAGCGAACCCAGTACTCAAAGTTCCGTAGTTACTGAAGGAGGATTGCTCGAACTTCCTGGTACAAGAAAGGAAGGGCATACTCTCACAATTTTTTATTATACTTCGAATGACCTGGAAATGTTTCCGAAACAAATTGAGTTTGTGATTTTGCAAAACGCAAAATGAACAAATCATGAAGACATGCAATGTCAGTGATGTCCATTTTTCAGAAATCATTTAATTGGTAAAATAGTTTAACAGACTTCGTAAAATTCCTAAACACCCTAATACTTTAAAAACTGGTGCTTGAGTTGTTGTGTTGTACCAAATGCACATGCAAAATGATCTCTCTCCGTGTATTTGATACGATGTATACATCGTGGTTTGTTCAGTTCTTCTAAGCAATCGAATGAAAAATGTCGCATCAACTGTAGATCGATAATTGGAACAGTAAAATCGATTATCTTTTTAAGTCTCTCCCTCGCCTGGGCTTCTTGGACATAAATGTAGCGCACTTTTCTTGATTAATTTAGCCTTTATTGGTTTAAATGAATTATATAGTGCACTTTACGCATAATCGTAGCATTTTTGTATTCAATTAGTGGTCGAAATAGCCAAAACTGACAATGATACAATCTATTGGTATATTTGGTGTTATTATATCAATAATGAAAAGCTCCTTTCCAACAAATGCACCATTCAGCATTTCAAATCCAACAAAGCCAATTATCAGCTACATTATTTTGTTTTTTATTAAGCATGCGATTTTACAACTTTTCTAATTTTGTTATAAGTTTAACGATTTCTTTTAAGCAAACTATTGCATTAATTGTATCAGGGCGTGTCATTTGAGCTCGAAACCAGTCCTAAATATATGAATGTCTGACAAACAATTCAAAATTCAGATTACTAAGCTTAGTCATATGTACAAATAGAAAACGATTCAGTTAAACAGATTTAACTACCAACTTTACGCAATGGAAAATGCGTATACTGCATAGAGTTGTTGTATAAATAAAGGCTTCAAAATGCTAATCCCCACCATAATTTTGGTAGAAATGGGGAGAGAATCGTAAAACATTACATAAAAAATAGGAAATTTTAAGAAAAAATGACTCGTTTGTTATTAACAAAGTGAAAGTCGCTAAGTATAAGAAAAAGTATACACGTATTAAAAAGTAGAAAAATGCGTCATTTGTTATAAAAAATACTTTCCCCCTCCAGATATCTGAGAGTTTGATCTAAGATAATAATAATAATTGAAAATACGATAATACCATACATCATATACCCACCTAAAATTTAAACAAATATCCTCCACTCCAAGCGACGCTCTCTATATCTACATTATAAAATAGACATATTCATCAAATCTCCTGATATGTTTGATTAATGTTTGTTATTTTCGAAATAATTGTTTTTTATTTTATAAAATTTTATAACATACAATGAGCCATACGAACATCAAAATATCTGTTTAGGAAAATCTACGAAGTGGGGAGAATATTGCGTGCGCCAACCAAAGGGAAAAATGTGGAGGGGCAGATAAGAAAATTTTGGGTCTGAGTGACAAAAAAGACTCTCTCTTCTCTCGCTGCAACCGTCAAGCTGTAATCACATTTTTCTACGATGAAGAAAAAAAAATACGTGGTAGTGATTTTAATAACAAAAGGTTTGAGACAAAAATAATAATTAATAGTCATAAGAAATTTTTGAAACACTGATTCAATAAACTGGGTAAAATTAAAATATTGAATATAAATTTAAAAATGGTCAGCTTAGTAATATCAGATCTATAAAATTAAAATTTGAACACGCGTGATTTCAAATCAAAATATTTAATAAAATTTTTAAATGTTTGGTTAAATAATAACAGAATTACAAAGTTAAAATTCGAACACATGTAATTAAAAATTAAAATAGTAGATATAATTTTTGAATTGTGTGATTAGAATCGGCTGCTAGCCATCTAATACGTCTATTATAATTGTGAAAAATTGATTTAAATAACGTACCAAAAAATTGTATAATCGAAAATGATCTAGTACTTATCTCAAATAGTGTTATCAAAAAATAAACTTTCAATCTCGAAAATTTTGTAATTGAGTTGACAATATAGCTAAAAATTAAAATTTACACATCACCTAATTAATTTAAAAAGAAACCTATCCTCCTTAATGTAAGATCTCTGGGGTTCCTGGTCTATAAGTTTTGGCTTGGACCATATACCCACAAAACATCATTTATGTCAATTTCTGACATAACACTCCATTACAATCGTCAAATCTACATTATCTCATTGAAATGCAGGCTTCCAAAACCTACATTATCGATCCCCATGAGGGCCTCTATATCCGCACTATGAACCTTTGATTAATCCCATGTCCCCACTCCATATTCCAAGAATACCTTCTTCACACAGTGTACTCTATATTCACATTTTCTATCCCATATACTCACTCTATATACCTCACCCATTATACAGGCCCCTCTAAGTCTACTCTATCAATCCTATATTCCCATCCCATAATCCAGGGCCTTAAATCTACAGTATCAATTCCATAACCCTCTTCGAATCCTATTTCCTCCTTTCCGATCGATATTTCTCTTTTCAGGCCTCCAAATCTACATTATCAACTACCACCACGAATTTCCAACCGTCAGTATCCTCCAGAAAATGCTACTTGTGCCCTCTCTTGAATGCCGGTATGGAAGATCGACAAAAAAAAGCAACTAGCGCCCCCTCCCTCAACTGTCGGAAAGGAAGATTACTTAGCTCTCAGTTATTGTTAATGGCATTGCAGATCCCGGTTGTGGGAGTGGAACCCTCCCCTCTTATCTACTGTTGTAGCACACAAAATATTACTAAAATGTTTATTGAATTTTAAAACAAATCTACCAAAAAATACTAATGGACACTATTGGAAAACACTAACGGAAAAATAATAGTCAGGTATTTTCACGAAATGATTAAATTTAATTACTCCATATAATGTTGCTTTAGTGTTCTCGGTATTTTTGATGTAATAAGCGTATTGCTTTTTCCTCAGTATCGATAATGTAATCCGATAAAAGAATCTGGATCCAACCATGCATATTTATGATTAGTAATTTTTGGCGAGACGATCGTCATTTTCAATTAAATTGATTATTTAAACTATCCGCGTGGCTGTCCAGAGAAGCACGTTTCTTTGTTGCAGGTTATGCAAGGACCTGTAGTCAGCTAGAGAAATATTTGTATGAATATTTCTCCAACGGAAGCCCCAAGTGATGTGTTCACAGCCCTAGAGGCACTTAAATCGACCCACCAATTAGCGGCGTGCTATTGGTGTCCTCTCTTACCATAAATTGAGGAGTATACGCAGCCGGATTGCAGGAGCGATACCGTGCGACATAGGCTCGCACGGTGATGGACCCACGAAACTTGTGGGGAGAGGAAAACTCCTTTTTCTTCTCTGATCCGCCATTACAGTGAACGGTCACGTTTTCACGATTGCAAGTAAAATCTAAGTGACATTGTGAAATCTTCGAAGATAAAGTTCCGATTACATTTTTGGGCATTATTGCCGTTATTTTCTATTAAGTTGGAAAAAGTACTTCCGTGGACTACGCGCTCGTTTAATTAGTATTTTTCTAATGAAGTTATTCATTATTTTAACTACGTGTTGAGAGGTTTATTTCACACTAGAGAATACTTCCCTTATACTTAAATAAGTACCGTAAAATTATTGCACGTCGTGACCGAATATTTTGGGACTAGTGACGACACAAATAAACCTTCTACGAAGCTCTTGTTATTTTGTTTCTGTAACGGTGGTTAAAGTAAGTAACTGTCAACGTTGGAAGATCGTTGTTAGGTCCTCAGCCATTTAGAATCATGGATTACTCAGAGAAATAAGTCGCAGTATTATCAATTTAGAAGTAACGTACTAAATAGTAAAATTGAGTTGAGTAAATTTTCTGAGGATTTATTGTAAGAAATAAATTTGTGAACGTGCAACTTATCTCTCCTCGTCTTCACGTGGGACATGAGTTGCACCGTTTTAATTGGTACTGATGAATTGACGTTATTAACTTTTTTATCGATGAAAAATTAGTAATCATTACTGGGGCTTAAACCTGAATCCTTCTACATATCAGTAGAAGCTTGTACCACTCAGTCAAATTATAGACTCAATAATTAGAATTATCTTCAAGGTCTAAAGGTTTATTATAGAAACTCAATAATCTTTACAATACAAAGGATAATAATCATTATGATTAAGAAAGTTATAAATTTTTTGCGTATTCGTATCGAAATTAAATATATAATTTTTAGGTTAGTTTTTCTGATGTAAAACATGATCGAGACTGATAGCACTTTTAATAGTGATGCAAACTTACTAATTGGACTACTAATGATCACTAATGAAACAATACTCAAGACTTATCACTTTCAACTGCGTTGCAGAAATGATTAGTTGGAGTACTAATGATATTTCATTAATTCTCATTAACACTCTTAAATTTTTAATAGTGTCTCTTTATTTTCATTGGTTTTCTTTCGGAAGAAGAGCGAGTAGATTTCTCGATTTTAGACTGGAAATTGGGTCAAAAATTTAGAAAAAATTGTTTAGATGATAAAAAATTGAGGCATTTCAAAGAATTCTATTTACATTTTTCATCACAAAAATTTATCGAAAAATGTCGAATTTAGAATATAGAAAAAAATCGTTGAATAGTTAAAACTTGCTACAATTTATAATAAATTATTTTTAAACAATCTCTAAAGAATACAAATAATTGATTAGACGGGAAATTCTTCTCTTCTTACTACAAAAAAGTAATAAAATTATCACGAAAGAAAAAAAAAAAAAAATGGGAGTTAATCCTCCTCAAGTCAAAATAAAAAATCCAATAAACTACTCAATGAAAAACATACATCGACAAAAAGAAACGCGAAGCAAAGTGAGAAATGAAAGGAAATAAAAAGCAAGAAGAAATAAAAGGAAAATAAATAAATATGCCCGTAGGTACGTGACAACTGCCAAAGATATTCAGTTGTATAGAAGAAAAAAGTATAAGCTTAATCCTCTAGACGACAGCAACGGAAATATTGCGCCATATTGTCTTCATATATCATCTACTCTCTTCGATACACATTTAACCAGCACCATTATTCATTTTTCATTTTTTTTATGCTACAGAACTGCCAAAAAATATTTATATACAAGCCCGAAAAAAACACTCCTGGAAATAATGATCGATTAGCGATTATTCTTAATAATCTACTTGTTTTTACCATAAGGAAGAGGAAAACACCATATTTTTCATAATCACTGAAAGAAACATAAAAGTAGAAAACCCTCTCTTCGATATCAATATTCTAAAAACGCCCTTTGTCGCAGCGAAAAGGCACTCGGAAACGATCCCTCTATCCTTCAAACCCCGATTTCTACCCCACCCACTTCACTCACCCCTCCAACCCTCTACACGAGCTGCTACTCTTAAGTCACATCGTCTGCACGTAAAGCACAGAATGCATCGTGTTCACTTGTTTTTATTTTTATATTTTTTTATTTCACATTCCCAACTTTCTTTTACCCGTTTCCTTTACCTTCACACCCTCTATCGTTGCCTTTGCTCTCCCCATCCCCCTTACAGCTCACCCTCTCCTTCTTTCTCTCTCATCACGCTGGCATCACCAACCGAAGCTTTTTCAATTTTTTTCTGCCTTATTTTAGCATATTTTTTTCCTCGTTTCAATACACGGACCGTTAAGAGAAGAAAAAGAACATAAAATATGAACGGTTTCTGCTTCTGCAGACGTTCGTGGTCGTCATCCACTCTCATTACTAACCCCCTCATCACCTACTGTTACTTTGCGACGACGTCCCCGTTAACCCCTTCATCTTTCTAGCACGCTATTTTTATGTATTTATTTTTCATTACTTCAAAATATTTAAAAGCGTAATTGATGATTAGATGCCAGTAATTATTATTAGGTTTTTTATATTTACAAATATATTAAAACTTTACAATGCAAAAGTAAAAAAAATTAGTAGTATTAATTCCATCGATTCAGATATATATCAATTTTGGATACGTAACATTAATTTCATATATCAAATAGCTACAACCCAAAATATGTATGATGAAGTAACTGCAACAAAACACATGAAACAAAATAACCATAACTGTTTGTTATAATTGTCATCGTCTTAATCTTGTTCATTATTGTGTTCATAATCATTATCATCAGCATGATCATAGTCATCGTGGTCATCATCATCATCATCATTATTATTATAATTTTCGTTTCAATAATCATTACTACCTTCATGACCATCGTATTGATAATTATTATAACCTTCATGACCATCATATCGATGACCACTATCATTTACATGATTATCATATCGATAATAACCATAATCATGCTCATTATCAATGTCATCACCACGATCATCGTAGTCATCAATAATATTATTATCGTCACAACCATGATCAATTCTCATCATCATCATCATCATCAACATCTTTATGATTCTTATGATCATCATCATTGTCATCAAGATTGATATTTAAACTGATTCAGTTAAAAAATCCTTGATATTAACAGAAAATAACCAATTCATCAATGTTTAGGTTTCCACTATATTAAATTGATGCATTACCGTACGATGGACGGTGTGGCTCAATAAGTTATAGATTAAATTGAACGGAATATAGTATAGTGCCGGATAGCTCAACTGGTAGAGCACTCGGCGCGATACCGACATGGTCTGGGTTCGATTCCCAGTTCGGGCTATCTATATTTTTCTCAATTTATCTATAAATTGTCTTATTGAGAAGGTTTGCATGCTTAGGTTTCCACTTATTAATAATCATCATCAATGATCAATCGCAGCAAAATATTAACATCATACAGACAATCAATCGATAATTTATTTACTCATTTTTTTAATGAGTATTCAAGTGATTTGTCATAATTAGATCATAATCACAATCATCGTGATAATGATTATTATCAAAATTATCGTAATATTTTTTCACTGTTTATTTCGTTTCTCTAGGTGCTAATATAGAATCACTCACTTTTTATCGATAGGCAGTTTTGGAAAAACATAGACAGTGTTGTTAACACTCGTGGAACAATTTTTTAGTCGGATGACGTACAAATTAGTTATGATTCGTAGACAAATCTCATTTGATACAAATTCTATTATCTAAAACTTTTTTTTATTAAATATTAGTATTATTAGATATAAAACTCGCTGTTAACACTTTTTGATTGAAACAATTTTAAAATGGCAGAGTACCGAAAATTATTCAAAGATATGACAGTGTTTGTCGACTTCAACGGTTACTTAGATAAATATAAAAATTTTACCATTAAAGAGTGTTACGTTGTCAGTTTATTGTCAGATTCATCCGGTTACTCTATTGAAAAACACATGGTATACAAAGAAGAAAGTAATTATAAAGATTGGCCAGAAAATATACAAGCTACGATCAAAAAATATCATAAATTCTATGGGATCCCTTTAAAAAACGGAAAACATGTGAAATCGTATCAAAAAAAAAATCTGAGAGAATTATTGAGATTGACCAAATTAATTTATGTCTCAAATTTAGCTATTAAGGAAAAGCTGCGATCGTTGGTTGGAAACGATTTAGAAATTAAAGCTCTTAATGAATTAGGTTATCGCCCTAGTGGAAGCGAATATGTTTGCGAATGGCACAAGAATCCATGTACAAATAGATGTGCTAAAGGTAGAGGAGTTAGTATGTGTATCTGGTTCATCTCCTACCTACTATCTGATAAACAAAAGCAACAAGAGAATGAATCGCGAAAGTATGAAAATTTTCAGCTGACGGACCAATCACATTTGCCATTCAAGAAGCGAAAATATTAATATGAGACAAATTAAAAAATGCTTTCATATTTTCAAAAAGTCTTGTATGGCACAAAATCATGAAGGTGAGTAATTTACGTTGAGAACCATTGTATTGGTTAATTTATCAGTTTTAAAAAAATATCCAAAAAATATTTTCAAAAAATTAGTTTTCTAAAAAAAAAATTTTTTTATAAAAAAGTTTTTTTTTTAATTTTTTTCAATAATTAATGAGTTTGATCGAAGAAGTAAGGTTTGTCGCTAGAAAAACCCTTTTGAAATAGAAGAAATGATTGGAAACCGAAAAGTTGCTTATTATGCGATATTTTGCGAAAACGATAAATTTAAAGCTTGGGAACACTAAGAAAGAAAAATTGCAGCGCTTTGAAATTTCCAGTTTTTTCGGGACACCTTGAGGTTGAAAAGAAAAACTGACGGCAAATTTCGTTTATCCGTTATATCCAAAATTATACCAAGATTTCCAAATATCCCTTAATATGCAAATTTTTACCTTTTCTTCAATCAACATAGTCGCTTTGAAAAAATTCTTTCCGTCAAAAGCCACTATGCACGTCTGATAGAGGATGTTTTGCAGTTTTTAAAACCCTACTTCCATCCCTTTTACGACCAATATGTCTTGAGTTATAGTTTTCAAAGTCAAAATGGACTTTTTTGCTTTGATCAATGATAATTTCGCACCAAATCGACGTAGAGACTTTTTGAGGGCGGCAAATTAAAGGATATGCAAGTACTTAAAAGAGATTCAAGGTGGAATTACGAACAAAAATTTATTGAACGCTATAGGCTTTTTTTAAGACGAGCGAAAAAGCGAAGGGTTTTAAATTAAAACACTTCGATTTAGTGTAGTTAGAGTAAAAATCTGAAAAAAACCTGTATTATCGTATTAAATAGTTAAGAATATACTGACCAAATCTTATTAAATTCTAATTATTATGAAATTTTGTTCGTTTATCATGACAACATTGTATCGACGGTCCTGAAACTCCTTAAAGGTAATTTTTTGTTATATCATGACGAAAAACTTGAAGTTTTTTTGCATAGCTTCCAAAGTCACTATTTTGAATTAAAATACTTTCAGTACGGTTCATAAATTCTATCTGGCAATTTATTTATTTAAAATCAATAGAATAACAATATATAAAAAAGTGTAAAATTTTATTTCTGTGTTTGATTGATGAAAAGAGACAAAATATAAATGAGGAATCTGTTGAACCACTAACTACGGTTGACTTAAAAATGCTGAACGTTACTACAGCTCGAAAAAAAAAAAATTTACAAGGCTATTTGAAACAAATTCACCTGTTCTGCGCGATTTATGCTAGTATATCATATTTACTGTAAGTTTTTACTTACCAGTAATGTAACGAGAAAATATTTACACACTTCACGAAACACTAAAAATAAATAGCACACGACCAGAGTGATGCGTGAACTTGATATGCAATTATTGAAGTAAGTTATTAATCTACGATTTTATCGACATGTGGGACTTTTCCGTGTACTTTTGTTGCAGCTCTATCTTGAAGGTGATATTGAAGATGAGTTACCGTCTCTTTTCGTTCAGTCGACACATTTAAAATTAAAAGAATCAAACGAAACCGAATTTTAAGTCATACGCAAAACTGTATTCTGCTAAATAATTTTAATTTGGCAAATAAGAGTTGAAATTATTGTTTTTGCCACAAATATTTTTTTAATATTTTATAAATATTCATCTAAACTATCTATACTTCGATACTCTTGCTTAGAAACTTTTGGTTCACTTTTTTCAAGCGTGCGATTTGATGATTTGTATTTTTTTTTTCTCTTTTGTGTGTAGTTTTCGATCTAATTTATCAAAACATCTTGTATTTCTCATTCATTTGGAAACAAATTCTGGTGGTAGTAACGATGATCATTCATCATTCCCATATAGCAAAACTAATGAACAAAAGTCATCGGAAATCGGAAGATATTTTAACTTTTTTCAACAAAATATCAAGAAACAGTCTTACAAACAACACACATCTTCCCGATGTTCGTGTTGTTTGTTGTCTGGGTTGTAACAAATACAATTTTTAAAAAATGGCTTGATAGGTGAAGAATCGTAATTTTTTTTTCATTTTCTAGATAGATTCTTATCGTTAAAAAAAAAATAACTCTGAAGTAAAAATTAAGATCTTCAGTACTTTCAAGTGTCCCTTTTTTGAATCTGGCGTCAAAATAGTTGTAGTTTAAAAATACATTTTATTAATTTGTTGGCATTATTATTTTCACTCCTAAAATAGCACTTTTCATCTCTTCATGCCCGACGAAAAAAATTTTATTAAAAAAAAAAAAAATACAAAAAAATTACTCAACAAATTCAAAACATACATTCTTAAACTACTACTATTTTGTGCACTCGTGGTTAAACGAAAGTGGGAGGTCTTCGAGCGTCTTCAATGAGAAAAAACATATTTGAAAAAAATGGCTTCGATTTTTTTGGTTTAAAAATGGCCATATTCATTTTTCTAATGAACAGAACTTAATTTTGATCCCAGATTCGAAAAGAGGACACTCGAAAGTACTGGGTAAAATAACTTTAATTAGAATTGTTTTTCTTTAATGACAAGAATCTATCTCGAAAATGAACAAAAAAATTCCCCTTCGTCGATGTTGATAGGTTAAATTTGTCGCCTTAGGCTCAAGCCTACTCAGCCTGCTTGTGAATCCACCACTGTCATGGAATATCCATAAGAATCTAAAGAGTACCCATAAGGATCTTATAAAGCTCCTATAGTGATGTCATTGAGCTCCTATAGTGATCTTATTGAGCTCCTGTAAGGATCTTACAGAGCTCTTGTAAGGATCTTATAGGACGCCTATCATGATCTAGGGCGCCTATCAGGATTTTATAGGGCCCCTATGAGGGTCTTATAGGAAGCTCATAAGGATCTTATAACGGCCTTACACAGAAAAAAGTATCCTTTGGCACAAGAAACATTTTGCTTTAAAAAATGAAAACAAAAATTTTCTCCGGACTCGAAATGATTTTTTGGTGCAAGAAAATTTTTTCTCATCTCAAAAAATTATTTCTCGTTCCAAGAAAATTTTCGTTTTCAATTCATAATGCGTAAAATTTCCGAGGACAAATGAAAATTTTCTTAGTGAAAAAAATTTTTTGCTCCAAAAAATTTTTTTTCTGTGTATAGGATTTCTGAATGAATCTTATAGGATTCTGGTGAAGATTCAGAAAAATCTTAAACTAAATCCGTTCCATTTTTTACGTGACTTCTTTAGGAATTTTTCTTAGAAAAAGTAACCGGTGTGTAACTTCAAATATTGTTCTCCAAATTAAAAGTAAAAATTGTCAGCTACAGGATATGCAATAAGCCAAAAATATACCATAATACACGAAAATACAGAATATATGTATCTTAAAAATAAATACACTAGCCTTGCACTCCGTTATCGAATCGCGTATTTGGCGTGAAACACTCGCTCGTCTATAAATTTTTAATATAACTCTAAAATATGTATAATAAAAAATAAAAATTGTGTTTTCGACGTCAATGCATCATTCCGTCATTCACAAAAAATATAAAACGAACACCAATTACCCCTGTTGGAGTTAAATCAAATGAAATAAAATTGCACTTGCCAACATGCTAAAAAACGATCAATCATTCTCATTCTCATTTTCATTTCAACTTACAACCAACGAACCCTCACTTTATCAACCCCTCTGTCAATAAAGAATAAAAGTGCGTATATATATTAAAAGAAATAAAATAGCAATTTTATTAAGTGGGACATTTTTTATTTATTAATTTTAAATTCATAATAATTTTTTCATTTAACATTTAGATATGAATTTAGTGGTGCGCGTTAAATTATAAACGGGTGAAAAATAAAAAATGAAATATATATTTTGATAATAGACGTATAGAAGGTATAGAAGCAGTCAAGAAGGTGCTCGAAGGCATTGCCGGGTACAAGTGACTGCATATAGAGGGTATATAATTCACTAGCTCGAGCGGTTTGTCGGCATCTACAACAAGTCGTTGGTTGTTGTCAAGTTCGTTTGCGTTAATTGCAATGCTTTTTGGTCCATACACGATTACACGATTAAATAATTCCTCATTTATGAAGTTAAGTCGTGAATTAAGTTTGTGTGTTATATTTATGCTTTAAATCGCTTGAGTCGTGACTGCCAGTAGCTCGTAGTTATTAATATTAAGCTAGAGGTTAAAGTTTAATTATTTTTTTTGTGAATAATTATTTTTTGTTTTTTAAAATTATATTTTCGTTACCTTAAAAGAATTAGAAACAATCGATCAGGAAATGAAAGCGTTGGATCTGATTATACATAATTATCTCAGGACAGTTTGGTTAAATATAACCAGATTCAAATATTGGCAGTCTAACTGCGTATGATTACCTAAAAAAAAAAAAACCGTTTTATATAATTTTATAAAATTTCATAAAGTTTCAGAAAACTATCAAATTCTGTAAATTTTATAAAATTTTACGTTATGAAATTGATAGAATTCTATTAAGGGTGAGCGAATAGCTCAAACTCGGTGAATCATTCGTGAATTCTCGAATTACTTCAAAAGTTAGGAATGATTTCAAAACAATTTCTTAAACAACTAAAAATTGTTATATTTTTTCCAATAATTCAAATTTTTGTCACAAATAAGTAAACCACAGACACGAATGTACAAAGGAAATATTCTTGCTTACTTTAAAAATGAGGTCTGCATTAAATAATAATTAAATACTTGAAAGCTGATCAGAATTTTCTTGATTCGAATCAAGTACTTTACAATATGACGAATAATTTGAAAGGTTACGAATAATTTAGAAATATTTTAACTATTCAATTTTATCAAATCCGTAAAAAATTTAAATTATTCGATTCCAATTTCGAATCGAATAGTTACCTCTGATTGGAACACGATTCGCACCCTTCTAAATTGCAGAAAACTATATGAAGTTCCGTAAAATTAGGTAAAATTCAATAAAATCATATGACAGTTCATGAAATCTAAATCCAGTTCTAAGATAATGATTTTCTAAGATTTATAAAATTCCATAAAGTATTCTAAAATTGTACGAATTTTTAAAGTTTTATAAAATTATCAGGAGAAACAAAAAATTAAAAAAAAAATCGGTCTGTCAGTTGACCCTGTGGGCCAGCCTCAAAACTTTCCGCCGTTTTCGAGCTCCTTGAGCTCGAAAAATTATTGTGGATACATTTTCGAGCTCGAAAATACTTTTGTATGCCTTTGTTTTCGAAAAAAAACGTTTTTTACCATTTTTTCTCAAACGATATCTTTCGAACTAATAAAGCGATTGAGATGGTTAAGGTGGCAATCAACGCGTTTTATTGAGTTCTACAACTGATCAGACTTAAAAATTTATTTATCAAATTGCTTTTGAGAAATTTCGAAAAT
The DNA here is from genome assembly GCA_964016945.1 of Microplitis deprimator. Taxonomy (NCBI): domain Eukaryota; kingdom Metazoa; phylum Arthropoda; class Insecta; order Hymenoptera; family Braconidae; genus Microplitis; species Microplitis deprimator. Next base: position 3,215,506 of record OZ024713.1, read on the forward strand.
ACTAAAAAAAATTTTTTTTTTAATTCATTCGACAACGATATCTCTCGAAAGAATTAACCAATTTTGATGGTTGCAGAGGCATTCGACGCGGTTTATGAAGCTTCAGAGCCCAGTTGATTTTGGAATCAATCCATTGAGTCCGTAAAAAGTTATCCGAAAAAAACATTTTTGACAAAAGTTTATTTTTGGAATATCTCCGAATGAGCCCTACCGATCAAGCTCAATTTTTTTTGAGCTTTGAGATATTGACAAACCGCGTCGAATGACACCTTGACGATCAAAATCGGTTCATCCGTTCAAAAGTTATAGATATTTACATACGCACATACACTCAGACATCATCTTGAATTTAGTCAGAATAGCTTCCTAGAACCTCAAAACGTCGACATCTATTGGAATTTCGATTTTCACAAATCGGGGTGAAACCAATAACTTCCCGAATTGTTGAAAATTTGCAATTTTCTTAGCGGGAAGTTAAAAAATAACCCCATTTCAATAATTTTTGAAATTTTTGAGTGATCCCTTAGAAATTTCCTTTTACGGTGATCATCCGAGAGGATTCTTGAAACATGATAAACCAACGAGTTTTCAATGAGACTCGTAAAAAAAAGTAGTTGGTTTTTTTGGTCCACCCGCATGATTATAGGTAACTATGATTTTATATAAGTATACAGAATGTTGGATCGACGATATATAATTATATATGATTATATTAAGCCACATATGGAAAAGTAGGGACCTTTTGTACGGTTTTTCAATTTTCATTTTTTTTAACTTCCCGCTAAGAAAATCGCAAATTTTCAAAAAAAGGGAAGTTATTGGTTTCGGTCCGATTTTCGAAAATCGAGATTTTATCAGATGTCGACGTTTTGAGGTCCTAGGAAGCTATTCTGACTATTCCTGGAAGGACGTACGTGTGTATGTGCGCGCGCGCGCGCGTGTGTGTGTTCAGGGCATAAAATAAAAAAAATTAAGTAATTTTTTTTGGTCGACAAAAATTACGTGCATGAATTTCTCCCTCTTGTTTCTGTCCGAATGTGCCCCATGAACCAAACAACAATAGAACGTAATCTCTAATTATATTGATATGGAAACTGGAGAAATCGATTGTAAAAATCATGTCTCTGGAATATATCCTCGTTACTGAGAACATATATTTCAGAAAAACATAACATAACTAGTCTGAATATAACTGGAAAAGTTGATGAAAAAATTACTTATCGAATGCAAAAATGCAATGCCTTCTGTTACTTCACTCTCACTGTAGCCAATAACGTAAAACTACAGAAAGATCATGGCAACTACTCAACTTACTCACCCATGACCTCTTATGTTAGGACAACTTTCCGTTCGTATTTTATAATTAGTGTACAAATGTGCCCTCCGTATGATGGGTCCCAGTCTCCCCCTATAGTAAAATATGATAATTGATTTTGGGGTATCTTTGTCACTACAGTGAAATCTAAAATTGTTGATTCCAAATCTGTAACTCTTAGTGAACTTGTGTATTTACTTCAATGTATTAGTAAAACAAAAGACATTATCATCACAAATGAATACTGACATTGATTTAAAACAACAATAAATTTCCATTGAATTGTAGTGCACACATTTCGAATGCTTTTGCAAGCGAATTCTGCGCGAGACATGTTTAATTTGTACAGAAGAGGAAAACTGCTATCAGTGACTGAACCAGTCTCCATCCATCTATACCACAATACTGCGATATTAATTATGTGAAATTGTGATAAGACACGGACAATGAGCCCGTATTGAATTACGAAGGAAGCACGAGTATTGAAATATATATGGATAACGTTTGCTTAAGAGTATGTTAAAGGATGTAGGATTGAAGTGGTTGGTGAATCTTAACGTCAGTTAAACAAGATTGTCTTACATCGCACCGAAATTGGCTAGGACCAGCATCCCGACAATTGATGTATAGATTCAACTAAAGATTCCAGTTCTTGAACACGTTTAACATCAAATGCAGGCATCCTCCGTTTATTCATTCACGGTGATAAGATTCGCTGCTTATTAAAAAAATGTGGATTTTAGCTTAATCAAAAATTTTAACCAAATTTTTAAACTTGTTATTTTTTATTTCTCCACTTTTTAGAGACACATCTAGGGAGCTAAGCTAGACAACCGCGATTTCATTTTTTTTGTTCACATCATCCAGGAAAAAAATGTATATATAATCAGATATAAGCTATAGTTTGATATAATTGTATGTAGTTTTATGTAATTCTATATGATTAAAAATAATTTCATGAAGTTATATATACAATGACAGTCATAAAAAAAAATTTAAGAAAAAATCTCGCCGACTTTTGGCCTCCATCCCGTCCTATTAATTAAAATTTAGTTAGTCACAGGAAAAAATTTGTTTATATAATTATATTTAAGTGGTCATAAATATTTATGACTTGATTTTGGCACAGTATACTTACATATAACTTTATAATATTAGTTAAACAGTAAATATTTGTTTAAAAACTTATAACATTACCAGAAAAAAATTAAATACCCACAATGGCATGAGCATGCTCTCTATTTAACTGAGATGAATTTATGGTAACGGTAATTGATCGATGAAAAAATTTTCAACTTCTCGCTAAGAAAGGCAGAAATTTAAAAAAAAAAGGAAGCTATTGGTTCAGGTCCGGTTTTCGAAAACCAAGTTTTCAATGGATTTCGAGGTTTTGAGGTCCGAGGAAGCTATTTTGACTATTTTCAAAATGATGTTTAAGTGTATGTATTAGGGTGTTCAATTTTTAGGTGATATTTTATTTTTTTTTGTTCACCTATATGATAATTTATAAAATAAAATAAAAAAAAAAAAAAAAAAACAGACGTGTGAGTCATAGAACACACGAGACAAGTTAAGCTCCTTTTCTATTCTACGTATAACCTTTATTATTGATTTATATAATTCAATTTCGCTGTATAATAGTAAATTATTATTCGGAAATTTTTGGGAATGACCCTGATGTTAGCCGACTTTTGAAATTTTTTAAATTAGAAATTTGTATAACTTTAAAAAAAAAATTATTTTAAAATTGGAAAGAATATTTGTGTTTATTATTCCGAAATTTAGAAGATTATTTTTGTAGTTTAGTAAAAAAATAATTACCTTCGTTATAATTTAAAAATTGAATGGTGAATCACTTATTTTTAACTGATAAATTAATACAAAGAAAAAACCTTCTTCGATGTATTTAACATTTTTTTTTAATTTTTAAGAGTATTTTTTTCCATTTTTAATTCTATTAACTGAAATAAGCAGCCATCTCATATTCTTAAAATAACAAATTATATAACTTTTGTAAGAGATGATTTTTTTTTTATTTGAAAAAATTACTCGTGTTTAGTTTTCCGTTATTTGAATGATTAATTTTTTAGTTATAGAAAATATATACATGCCCGTGAAAAATAAATCATACATGGCCGTATATGAATGCTCCATACATGGAAATTGGCCAGACATGGCCACATATGACCAGATATGCCCACATATGATCATACATGGCCATGTACCTAAATTGGCCACGTATGGCCATGTATGATTATAAATAGCTTGATATGGTCATCCATGACTTGATATTACTATGTACAGAAATTTTAACTAAATTAAAACAAAAATTTTTTTTATTTATTTTTTTTTTAATTTTTTTGGCGACGCAGAGATCATCAGATGTGCGAATAATTGAATTCATAATCGAATTGGAAGTTTTCAATTCAGAGAAAAAACGTTAGACTTATTATGACCGCATCCGTTTTAGTAGGATTCGAACCCGGGACCTTCCGTACGAGAGACCGACGCTTTGATGACTAAGCTGTGCAACCGAAAGTGAAAACGAAGTTTAGCTATGCTACGTAAGATTGAAAGAATATATTCACTTTTAAAAAAGCGAAGTATAATCATTAATATGCTGTTAGTAATATCAAAAAAATTTCTTATTTTTTTTTTGCTCTACATCTTGTTTATAAGTAATTGTAATAGTAAGCTCGAATTTATTTAATAAATTTGTATAGTTATATATGAACAGATATGCCCATATATAGCCATGTATGATATATAAGAAAAAGTATAAGAAAAGTCAGTGCGCTATCAAATATAATAATACATTACTACTCATTAGAAGTTTGCGAATAGTTCGAACTTACGAGTTATTTCTATTGCATCGAATCAAACTATTCATATTTGAAAATTTTTCGAAACTTTTAGATGTTATGTGCACCCTAAATTTTTTCAAAATTATTATTATTATTATTAGTAATTGCCAAATTTTACGAAAAAGTAGCTCAGCTAATACCTCTTTCGTGAAATTTCAAATATATCGAGCGAAATTTAACACTCTATATTTTGACTTTAAATTTCAGCACTTCGATTTCCCATTTATATAACATGGGAAAATTTTTTTTTTGGTTTCAACTCGGTTTACTGGTGTAAAAAAATTTTTTTTTGAAAGAAGCAGTCTAAAGTTTTTGTAGGGCATGAGATTTCCTACAAAAAAAGTTATGAGAGCTAAGTGGATACGACCAATAATACTCGAGTTACAGAGCTTGAGAGGTTGCCCTTAATTATAATAGGCATAAAATCGCCTAAAATTCAGAATTCATTAGTTTTACGCAACAAATTTAAACGAAAGTTTTGTATATAGTTCATGCATGCTCATGTATGAACTATATACGGCCGTATATAGCCATACAATTTATTAATTATGGGCATCCACGATTATATATAGCCATACATGTCCTTTTATGATTCATTTATGGGCATACATAACTTTATGAAAACGTTAGTATGCCCATGTGTAGCCATTTAGGGTGCGTCATTTCGGAGCAACATTTTTTTTTTGAATGATGTCCGAGTGTCTGTATGTATATGTGTGTGTGTGTGTGTGTGTGTGTGTGTGTGTGTGTGTGTGTGTGTGTGTGTGTGTGTGTGTGTGAATGGCTTATAACTTTTTAACTAATTAACCGATTTGGATGGTTAAGGTGGCAATCGAAAGAGCTTGTTGGCCATCAACTTTCCTAAAAATTTCAGATCATTCGATCAAGTAGACTCGAAAATGTTTGCGAGTTACGAAAAAAAAATTTTTTTTTTTAGGTTTTTTATTGATTTCTCAGAAATGAGTTAAACGAACGATTCAAAAATCTAATCAACTCTAGTATTATGTCCAATTTGTAGCTTGTACAGTTATATTGGACAATTAATTATTATTTTTATTTTCGGCCCTAGTCTTTCGACCAATAGACCGGGATCACACTAAGTAATTATCTGGAAGGTTTGTTTTGAAACGAAAGATTTTAGGTATACAAATTAGATTACTATATATTATGCAATTGAAAATTTTGATGATTCGAATACAATAAAACTTGATATTATTTTATAAAAGTATTAGGTGGCTAGTCAGCCGGCTCTAATTTACAATAAAATTCGTTTCAATAACTAGAGAGGACTATAGAATTTTGAATACAATACAACTTTTTGTGATATTTCCGTGTGTTGGAAATGTTTTGGTATTTTGACATAAAATAAATTTGAAAATTACAGTACCTGAATTTGTGGAGTCTGGATTATAATTTTTGCTGTTTTTACTAATTTTATGTACCATTCGCGATTACAATTGCTCTTAACGTTGAGTTAATATTAATAATTGATTTATACACTAATAAAAATAATTAATTAATAAAATTAAGTGTGAGGACACTTGTACAATAAAATAAAACTGATGTGTGAGAACACTTGTAACAAAAACTAGTACGGAACTAGTGTGGAAGTGTGAGAATACTTGTAAAAAAAAACTAGTACGGAGCTAGTGTGGAAGTGTGAGAACACTTGTAATAAAAAACTAGTACGGAACTAGTGTGGAAGTGTGAGAACACTTGTACAGGAGTTTTCCTGTCGTTATTGACCCGTAACTGAGAATTGACTATTGCTTGTGATTGATGTTCAACCATGCTTTTTATAATTTCCTATCGGGTCTTGTTTGGTGTATTGTTTGGGAGAAAACTGTATCCAATCGGAACACAGTTCCTTTGGGTCCTTGCCCTTTTTATGTGTTCCTATCGGATCCTACTTCGTCTATTGTTTGGGGGAAAACTGTGCCCAATCGGAACACAGTTCCTATGGGTCCTTTCCCTTTCCCTATGATTTTCCGTTAGGGAAGTGGAAAAGACACACCCCGATGTGGGCCTATTTCTGTGCGCATCCACACATACACTCACATGTACAATATATTATTTATTACAATATTTTAAATTTATTTATAATTATTTCTTTGAATATTATTTGTTTTCATTTCAATTTATTTAATTAATTATTATTCAATTGAATATTATTTGTTAAATAATATTCTTTCATTTGAATTTATTTATTTTCGTCTATTCTTTTGCTAAATGACTATTTTGTCATTAAAAACTATTTTGTCTTTTTATTTAATGATTCCGAAACGTTCGACAAAAGTGCACTTAAAATGAAAGTAAGGCTTAAGATAGTGTAAAGATTACTCATTTGTTTAAATAAAAAAAAGAATTTATTTTAAAATGTATTTACTTCTTACACATTCTAAGTACTCTTTTGTTGATAAATATTTTCGGGTATTCTAGAAGAAAGTACTTCCAGATGGCTTTTGAGCCTTTATAATTACTTTTAGGATCATTAAAACTACATTTAGATGTTTGCTCTAACATTTCAATAGATGTTAGAACAACGAATCTAAATCTCTTAAAAGCATTTTTTAAAAATACATTATATTTTATCTCTCTAGAGTTATTTAAGAAATAAAATTTGGTCGCCAGACGAAAGTTAATTAAGTATATGATAAAATGCAAAATATAAAATTTGAGAATAAAAATATGATGTTCAGCATTTAGCTGGACGTAACACTAGAATTTAGAGAAACGCGTCGAATGCGACCTTAACAATCCCAATCGGTTAATGTGTTCGAGATATCATTGGAGAAAGAAATAGTGAAAAACGGGTTTTTCCAAATATCTTCGAAACAGCTGAACCAATCAATTCCAAATTTTGATCAGCTCTAGGATTCAAGAAAATGCGCCGATTGCTACCTTAAACATCAAAATCGGTTAATTAGTTCAAAAGATATCGGCGCTTAAACGTTAAAAAAATAATAAAATGTTACTTTCTCCGGATAAGTCAAAATATAATGTGCTAAAATGTGTCTGAAATCATACCTACTCTTTCTCTTTACAGTCTCTTTCGATCATCATATAATGTCATCTAACTGGTTCTTTAGATTTAATCATATTGTCGGCAAGAAATTGAAAAAACTCAGTTTCTGACATTTTTTTCAGATATTTTATAACGTTCGCTACTATTTCGCACGTCTCACGGCGGAGTGTGAGCGGTGTTCAATAGCCGTTATGGCCCTCCGATGGTGAAAAACTGAAAATAAAATAATAACAAAAAAAAAAAACAAAATTCCCACCTGGAGATATCCCGAATCTCTCTGGACCCACAGCTCTGCTCAGGCTGGGTTAGAAATCCTAGGTAGGCGCCAGTTCGTGTGCCCCACGAACAAATTCAAAATTTAAATAAAAAAAAATACAATATTACGGCGAAAAATGAAAATGAAAATAAAATGAAATACAGGATAGCAATTTCAGATTTAGGAATAGAAAAGCAAGAAAAAGATAGCAATAAATTATATAATGAAATTAAATAAATGCCGGGTTGATGACCATTTGCGTTAATTATATTTAAATTAATATAAACAATGTAATAATTATTTATATTCGTGTATCACAGACAGATAGTGTCGATTAAAATAATAATATAGTACTTGTAAATAACAATCGCCAAATAATATTATGTTACTTGTAAATAATAATCGCAAATTAATAATTTAGTACTTGTAAATAATAATCGCACAATAATAATATAGTACTTGTAAATAATAATCGCAAATAATATTGTATTACTTGTAAATAATAATCGTAATTTAATAATTTAGTACTTGTAAATAATAATCGCACAATAATAATATAGTACTTGTAAATAATAATCGCAAATAATATTATATTACTTGTAAATAATAATCGCAAAATAATAATATATTACTTGTAAATACTAATCGCAAAATAATAATTTAGTACTTGTAAATAATAATCGCACAATAATAATATATTACTTGTAAATAATAATCAATTAAACTCAAATAATAATCAGATAATTGTAAATAATTATATCATTCGCATATGATATCCATTAATCAAAAATAATAAGAATAATTTAAACACAAATAATAATAAAATATAATGATCATTATTCAGATTTAATTAGTAATCTCTCATACTCAAATACTTACTTACTGACACCACTCGATTCCAAGAAAAACAATATTATATTGAAATTCCCATCAAACATGTTTATATTATTTGATGAGATTTGAATATAATGGTCAGTAAGTATAATTAAATTCAAGTCAGTCACAATTTCAATATTTAAAATATCCCATAATAAAGAAATAGTAATTGTTAAATTGAGTTATTGAATTATTGTCCACTGGGATCAACAATTACGCATGTATTATACAATCATAGAATTGCTGACCGGTCGCGCTATCTCACTCGCACTCGTGAGAGATACAAATGGCCACCAACGCGGGAACGCAATTACACGCCAATATATTAGCTCAAAAGTACTTACAGTCGTCGCCAATATGCAATATGCGAACAGGCTCCATTGATAATAATTATAAATTATTTCAGTCAAGAATTATTGCAACAATCCACGAAACTATTTAATAATACTGGCAATAATTCGTCCAATGTAAATGGCGTCTCAAAAAAATATTTTATTAATTTTATTACAGCAACAGACACACACCCTGCTCTTACAGCTGATTATCCACGTCTGACCACGGCAGCACGTGAATCTCATGCCGGCACCTCGGCCGGCGCCATTTTTATATCTCTGTCTCACTTCAACCAATGGAGGATTACACCTGCCGCATGTTAATTTTGACCAATACCAACAACAAAATGCATAGCTTGGCTTGTGTAATTTATCCAATTCCCGACATTGAATGGCCAATTGTAGCTATCATAATTAAATATTATCACGATTATATGATAACTCAGACAGTGGTTCCTTCATAAAACGATTAAATTTATTTATTATAAATAAATTTATTCATGCCAACTGTTGCATCGACGCGCATGCGTCGCTAGGCCAAAATAATAATAAGCATGTAAATAAAATACGCAATTATTCATCCCAGCATCACAAAAATCCAAATATATGCTTAATTAAATCATTGAATTTTCCTGATTCAATAGTAATTTAAACCTAAGAACTGTATTAGATAATATAGCTTCAATAATTAAAACAAAATAGTACATGTAAACAAAATAATCATAATAATAGTGGTATGTGAGACGTGTGAGCAGCGTGTGCTGCCATCTGTTGCTCACCGACCTAATGTGAGACTGCCGCGATATTTAAATATCGTGACAATTTCATATATTATTGTTGTGACCTAAGTCACAACTCATTCAAATCTTGATTTTGATCACTGACATTGATTTCTGCCTCAATACATTTATTTTGGGAATGAAAATTAGACAGCCGCTTCCTCAAAAATGATTTTCGATTCTTATTTCAAACTCTAGCATCAAACGTAACTTGTTAGAGCTTGAAAGGTCATAAAAAAATAATTGCATGTAAGACATTTTCGGGCTCGAAGAGCTCGAAAATATATTCACAGTGATGTTTTCAACCTCCTTGAGCTCGAAAATAGCGGGAAGTTTTGGGACTGGTCCGCAGGGCCAACCGACGCCCAGATTTTTAACTTCCCGCTAAGAAAATCAACGATTTTTAAAAAATTCGGGAAGTTATTGGTTTCACCCCGATTTTCAAAAGTCGGGTTTTCATCATATGTTGATGGTTGAAGGTGCGAGGATGCTATTCAGACATTTTCAGAGCGATGTCTGTATGGGTGTATGTATGTGTGAGTGTGTTTGTGTGTGTGTGTGTGTGTGTGTGTGTGGATGTTAGCCTCTCATATCGTATTAATGAATAAACCGATTCAGGTAGTTGTTGCGGCATTTGAATGATTCATTCTGAACTTCGATTTCCAGGAAATTTTTGATCATTTAGTCCAATAGACTCTGAGATATTTAAGAAATACGAAAAAAAAAATATATATATATATATAGGTTTCATATCAATTAAGCGTGATCAGGCCTAATCATATAAAGACATAACTATATAGAAGTACAAACTCATATGCATGATATCAATGAGTCATGTGTGATCAGATCGAAACATTTTTTAAAATTCAATAAGATTCCGGGGACAATGTTTCTATAGCATTTTAATAAATATTATAGCAAAATCAGATAAAACTGTATGCATACAGTTGTCATATGACAATTTTTATAATGTTATAAACTTTATAAAATTTTACGAAATTGTGTGAATTTTTATTAAATTTTACAAAATGCTACCTCACACGATACCATAATGACAATAAATTCTATAAAGTTTTATGAAATGTTATACAATTTTATAAAATTACATTTACATATTATGTTTCTTCTTCAGATCTTACTCTATAAAATTTTATGAAATTCTTCAAAATTGTATGAATCTCTATAAAATTTTGCTGTAAAATCTTATAAAATTCAATAAAATTTTATAGAATTTTACATAATTTTATGAAAAAATTTTTTCCTGGGATTAGTTGTTTCAGTTTATCGAGTGCGTTTAATGTTTTAATCAGTATTCTCGGTATTTTTAGTGTCATAAGCATATTGAACTTATTCCTTAGTATCGATGATGTAACTTGATCCAAAAAAAAAATCGTATCCAATTGTATATAACTATAGTGTATATGATTACTATCAGTACTGATTCATTGATGGTTATTAAAATATTTATCAATGAAATATTATTTGTCATTAGTAGGACCCATTCTTGGATCGTCCTGCATATCAGATGAAGCTTGTACCACTGTACCAATACCATGGACTCTACGGTTAGGATTATTTTGAAGATCTCCTTATTTATTATAGAAATTTCAATAATCTTAACAATGCATATAATATTAGTCGCGATGATTTAGCAAGTCATAAATTTTTACTGCATTAATATAAGATAAAATATAAAATAATTAGATAAGAGCCTTTTTTATTTGAAACATGATTGATACTGACATCACTTCCAATAGTGATGAAGACACTAATCGGACTACTTACCAACACTATTGAAAGCGTGATCAATACTAACGACTAATGAATGCTGTATACATAATCCATGGAATCGGCACCTTGCACTTCAAAATACTTAAACTCTTTTGAAATTTTTTTTAAAGTTATACTGTTTTAGGCGTGTTATTCGAAAATAATGACAGTGAAACTTTCCTTTTTATCGGATCTTTTTTTCTTCTCTATAGTTAATGAACATTAATCTTATGCATCAGCATATCATTTTTTCGTATGAAATAATTAATTAATGTGAAAGAACTGAAGTCCACCTCTATTTGATAGGAGGTCGTTTTCACGCTCATTTGGCCATACACGCGTTGCGAGGTATCTCTACACCCACCCCTGACGACATGCCTGGTCGAAAAATATAATTGAGGTACAACTAAGGGTGGTCATTACCCGGAGGTACGATCGAAAATCCTCATTGCACGTGGTATATGATCACAGCCACCTTGAGTCCATACCTCTCTTGGACCAAACACTTTTACTATCTCAGGAAATATAGAGACTTTGGTCGAAGTGGGCTTGGAAAAGACCCCCCCCCCTCGCCTTATCAGTTCCCTGGACTAGTGATCAGGTCGCTTCGAGGTAAATGGTGAGATACTCTGCTTATCAAATTCAAATCAAAGCTAAGTACGACTCATTGATAGGATCACAGCGGTACCTGTTAGTTTTCTGCAACCTAGCTTTTAGGCTGTATCGGTTGGAGTCCTAGTGACGAAACCCACGAGGAGGGTAGTGCTTGCTGGTCTGGGTGCCCATTCAAGGGCACGTTGACTACTTTCACTAAACTTGGTAAGAATAAATTAATCTAACGATGCCGGAGTTTGCTTTCCTTTTGCAGGAGACGGTTTCCACACCCCTTCGACCCCTTAGGGAAGGTCGTGATGGAATGAATCCCAAACGGTTCAACCTTGAGTTGGCTGGCTGGAAAAAGTTCCACACGGCCTTGTCGGAACGTGCACAAACAAACCTTGAAGGACTTGAGCTTGGGTCAATTGCGGACGTGGAAAGATATGCCGATGTACCCCCTAAAACCACAATAGAGTCATGCGAAATAGCAATTCCGCGGAAAAAGCCTCATGTAAAATCATACCCATGGTGGACCAGAGAGCTCATAAGAAAGAAAAGATAAGTATACAAGGCTAGAAAGGAATAGTAGAGAGAAAAAAAAGGAGAGAAAAAGACTGAACTAATAAAATCATATTTGGAACTCTGCAAAGAATATTCTAAACAGATTAAAAGACAGAGAAAAAAACAAGAAGCACTGAGGCATCGTATACAAGCTTGAGGCAACCAAGCATCGAGTTCACAGAGTGCTCACCAAACTTCGGCATGACGGACAATCCACAGTAAGCTTTAAGGACACAGTAAGGTGCTTTCTCAACTCACACATTGTTGGCGACAAATAAGAATATAAAATGCAGGAGCAAAAAGGAATTAGGGAAATTTCAGAGACGCTACCAGACACCGCAAGCACCGATCAATTGATTTCGTGCGAGTTAATTAGAACACTAAAGATCCTCCACAATAAGAAAGCACCCGAACCAGATATAGTAAAAAACGAGGTAATTAAAAGGGCGGCAGTTATTTTGTCAGTGGAATTTCTAAACCGTTATAACAAAAGCTTAGAGTTAGGGGTATTTCGAACTGCGTGAAAGGCGAGTGGGATCATTATGCTCCTTAGGTCAAGATTCACCACGACAGTCCTAGCTGGATATAAGATCTACACTCAACAATTTGGTTTTATGGGACGAAGGTCGACTAAAGGGCAATCGTTGAGATGCACCGCTTGCTAGATTCGATACTAAAGAATCTGACAATCGGACTTCACTTCGATATCTCTGGCGCTTTCAACAACGTGTGGTGGCTGCGAGACATCAAAGAAGAGGAATTGCTCCAGAAATATATATAGGGCGGTACAGAGCTATTTTAAAGATAGGTCGGTATCATGGTCCTGTGAATTTCAGAAAGAAAACACAAAAGCAACCTGGGGATGTCCACAGGGTTCAGTGCTGGGGTATCTATTTTGGAACATTATGTTTGAAGATTTGCTAAAAGAATTAGAAGTAACAGAACACGGTAGTAAATTTGTAGCTTATACTTATGACCTATTCGTCATTATAGAAGGACGCGGTCCACGAAAGGAGAAAGGTCCGTACCCCTACGACGCAAAAAGACAAAAAAAGCACAAGTATGAATCAAAATCAACAAAAATCGTAATAGGCAAAACAAAAATAGTATTCAAAAGGCGCGTAGGATACCCAGGGGTACACTTCGACCGGACCTTGAACCACCAAAACACATAAAAACAAGACGCGTGAAACTAGGTAAAACTTTTGGTTTTCTACGCCGTTTCACACAGACTAAATAGGAATTGCGCTCTCAGGCAGTGTCCACTATCTACAGGGCCTACTTCCTGCCAGTTGTTGCTTATGCAGCAGGTTGGAGCGACGTGTATGAAAAAGAGTATCGGAACGCTCTTAGGGCCCTGCAAGCTCTGATTACGATAACGTCTTCATACAAGATGACATCGTATGAGGGACTCTGTGTAGTTGCAGAGACAGTGTCCATTCGGCTTGTTATTAATGAGCATTGTGCCGTCACAATCTTCGCAATGGCAAACAGGCTACCCTTGGATCCGTAACCGGGTAAGCAGATAACGAAGAAGGCTTTGTATACTTTTAAAAAGATACCATTCAAAGATAGCAAGAAAAGTAGTCCACAACGAACAAAAGATGAACGACATTCGATTTCTTCCCAGACATTACTGAACGTTGAGCAAGTATCTGGACCAGCCCTAATTTCTGGCTTACCCAGATCTTAACCGGGGATGGTTGTTTTAATGATAGACTCTTTAAGTACAATCTCGCAATAAACTGCAGATTGCCCTGAATACTACAAAGTTAGGGACAGCTTTCAGCACTTACTGCTAAAATGCGCCGAGTTTGAGCCTCAGTGAGAAGTGCTACAAAGCATAGAAGGGTGGGTCACAGAGTGACCAAAAGTCGGCCGGGTTCTTGCCTCATTCCGTAAATATCTTAAAGTTCTTGATGGTTGCAGCCAGGATTGCCTCCTGGAGAAGAAGAAGAAGAAGAAGAAGGCTACAAGATCGCGGTTCAACTCGCATCCACGCAGATGATGTCGGAGCATCTGGGCATGAGTGTGTAGAACTCACGATTTGTGAGAACTCTGCACATTCCGGGTGTCAGTCTTGAGTTAGGTGTGTATGAAAATGTCTAAAGGTCATTCCCATCTTCCACTAGGACGACACTCTTAGTCGAAAAGTGTAATCAACTGACGACTAAGGTGGACATTAACCAGAGGTATAATCAAAAATCCTCATTGCGTGTGGTATCTAACCACAGCCACCACGAGTCCTACCTCTTTTGGGCCAAACACTGCTACCATCTCAGGAAATTAAGAGACTCTGGCTGCAGTGGGCTTGGAAAGTGGCCCCTTGTGGTATCAGACTCCCAGCGCTGGTTAACACGGTTGCCTAGAATTAGTGGTGAAATGCTACTTCTCCCCATACCCTATGTTAAAAGCTCCCTGCTCTTGTGACCTCTCGGGTTTCCAACAAGCAGTTATCTGCTTGTTTATCCCCTGATAGATTTTCTACTTTCCGAGCTGTTAGACACTCTAATTATTCAAGCCAAATTAAAGATGGAGAACAGCTTGGCATAATAAGTAGACCAAGTTAACCATTGTTCACTAAGTGCAATAGCTTCAGCACAAGTCAGGAGCGCACACGCACGAGTTAAGAACAAGTCCCTTAGTCCACGCTGGGAATGAGTGCTAAAGACATGGTTCCGAAAAAATGTCATTTTGAGTTCATTATGCTACACTGGTGGAAAACCTAGAAATCTGCATTGCCTACTTTTTGATGATACTACAGACGTCGATAAATGGTCACTGAAAATATCTTTCGACAAAACAGGATAGCCGTGCGTGTGTTACATGAAACAATTGAATTACACATTCATGAGCTTTCACTGGCTTGACTGAATTATTGAAATGATACCCCTCCAATTTTTTTTTTCTAAATACTTGCTATTATTAGATAAAGAAAAAAAGTTACAAAAATAATTTACAGTACTAAAATAAATAATTTCCATAAGAATGAGGATCCATCATATAAATCCTAAAGATAAAATAGATGCCATTATCGAATTCAACGGTTATTTAAATAATGAAAATAATTTCATAATGAAAGAGTGCTTTATTATAAGTATGATTTTAGATAACAATAATCCGACGGAAAAACTTTTCATATTTAAAGAGAGTAATATTTTGGACAATGCAAATTGTGTTCAGCAAAATAGAATCAATGAGTACATAAAAAAATATGGAATTAATTGGAAAACCGGTTGGTATAGAGAACAAAAACAAAAAGCAATTTTGAAACGTTATTTAAAATTTTTTAAGCTTATTTACGTACGAGATCCGCAGAAACGTGATTTATTAATATCGATTGTTGGTAAAAGAGTAGAAATCAAGTGTTTAAGTGATTTGGGTTACACTGAGACTGAAAGAGCTCGAACTGAAAGATGCGGTTATCATGAAAATTCAGATACTACGGAATGTGCTCGTGAGGAGGCGATAAAAATGAGACTTTGGTTGATACCGATAATTAAGTCATCAAAATTAAAAACATCAGATTATAAGAATGAAATTCGTGATCATATTAATCAACTGCATGAAACTAATTCGGCTTTACCGTTTCAATAGAGAAAATTTATGTTATTTTTCACGTGGTAAAGAAACAATGTTCTAGATGCCGCTTAGTTGAAAAATTGATCGTGAATTGCTTTTTTTTTTCTGTCATAAATTTAACACTGATAGGAAACTGATCAGAAACTACATGGTTACTTACGAAATCGTAAAATCATATAAAATTTCATAAAAGTTTATACAACTGAAGTTGCGACCGGCCAAGTGAACGGAAAAATATATGAATGTACAATGTACATAATAAGAAAAATAGTGAAAATTGGATAAAAAAATTATAACTGACGTTTATCCTCATCAAGAAACATAGTAATTGTGTTGAAAAGCCCTTGGTACTCGAATTCCATCAAGTCAACAACCTCCGAATATCAGAACTCCTGGAAGTTCCAGCTGGCAAATTTCAAAATGCCAAAAAAAAAATTCTGCGTATACTTTACCCTACTGAAAAAAATGTAATCATGTCTGGAGTCACCTTTATTTCATATTTTCACCGTTCCAATTGACTTCGAGTGTCGGAACCACTAGAAGTTTCAGCTGAAAAATTTCAAAATGCCAATAAAATTCTGTGTACACTGTACTTCACTGAAAAATATGCAATCTTGTCTGGAGTCACTTTGCTTTTATATTTTCATCGTTTGAGCTGAATCCAAGGGTCGGAACCACTGGAAGTTCTAGCTAGTTTCTACATAATATTTATAAAATGTTGTAAAGTGTTACAAAGTTTTATGTAACTTATGCCCGAAGATTACGCCACTAAGTAGTAGAAGTCATCTTTATGAAATTTAATATTAAGTTTCGGAATTTTTTAGAATCGGGCTGAGTATATCCTTACTCAATGATTCGAACCATTAACGAATCTATCACCTTCTACTTTCATGACGTCACTTTAAAGATAGCTACTTTATTAACATGACAAATATCTCAAGACTGATCAGATGCATTTAATTAATCAGTGCACGCATGCGTAGATCAATGCCACGTCAGCTGAATTTTTAACCCAGATATCTCTCTATTAATTAAAACGACATAACACCTAAGTTGAGGTTATTTTTATTGAGTCGATTCTCGTTCTGTGAGTAGTATTGAACAAATTATTCAATTTCATGAAGTATAAATCCTTTTTAACAATAATAAAGTAAATAATTTTTATAACAATCATTGCATGATGCTGACTAGACATTTCATGGCATTTTTTTTCGTGCATATATAGCATAATCTATTGTGTACATTTAGTGACGTCAAGTATAATATCGATTCTGAAGTAAGTACAACATACTATTTATTATGCTATATATTATAAAGTTCCTGGAATCACAAAACATTTCCATTCACCTGTGAAATCTTTTGTAAAAACGTTAGGAAATTATATAAATCTGTCAAATTTCATATAATTTTGTAAATCTTTACTGCACAGAATTTGTAGAGTTTATGAAGTTCCATGAAGTAGTACAAAATGCCTTAAAATCATTGCATTGGTTGCTATCTTTAATTTCGTAAGATTTTATTTATTGTATGTTACATACTTTACAATGAAATAATTAGTTTCTTCGAAACTTTAAAAAATTTCATCAAACCATACATTTATATAAGGTGAAGAGACCCAGTATCCGATCAGGGAACTTAGACCAGATCACTCATGTATTTGTACATCTATATTTACTCAATTTTACTAAATATGGACATAGAAACTCATGAAGTGAACGAGTATAAGTTTCCTGATCGGCTATTAGGTCTTTTATCTTAAAATTTATTATCAAAGTTTAAAACTTCATATCTAGATAACTATACCATGCATTCGTATACGGAAAGAAAAAAATGGGAATTTTTCCAATCTTACATGGGGAAAATTCCTTTGTTGGCATTTTAAATTTTACTATTTCAACATGTGAATTGTAACTATGTCACATGGTAAATTTTGCTTTTCAACATAGGAATTATTCCTATATGGACAATGTAAATTTTCCTATATCAACATTGGAAAAATAACTATGTTACATAGGAAAAATTCCGAAGTTAACATGGGAAAAATTCTCATGTTAGCATGGAAAAAATTCCCATGTTAACAAAGTAGAAATTACCATGTATATAAAAGTAAAATATTAGTAAACTGATGGTTTTTTTACAGAATTATAATTTTGACTAATAATAATAAATATTGAAAAGATTATGCAATAGATAATTAAAACTCACACAACTTTGTTTTCAATTAAAGCAACTATATTTGATAGTGATTAATATTAATTTACAGTAAGAAACATTTGAATGTATGCATAAGTTGAATAAATAAATAAATAATTTATATCCAGCGCTCCGGAACATATTTTTTTCCATTCGCGTTCGACATTGAGGATGTAACAGTGCAACTTTCAAGATCAAAAATGCCAAAGCTTTTCCAATCATCACAGTGGTATAAGAATTTAAATGCTTGAAAATGTCGATCATAAATGCATTCACATTTAGTTTCATAAATAAACGTTTGGATAGTACTATCCATTAATATTATTTCGATGAAATAAAATTGTGGTCCATTTTCTGCGGGCTTAACTAAAACTACTTCACTCTTAACAGTATCTCCCATATATTTTATATAATTTACAATTCGATAGCTTTCAGGATCTAGTGATAGTAATGGTACTCATGATAAGAACGATTTATGACTTCTCAAATCATTTTTTTTTTTCGATATTATATTTCAGTGGCTGATTTATACTTTTTTCACCACACAAAAGTCGATAATTCAGTTTTAGCTGTTGTTTGACTGCTGCTGTATGAGGAACGTTTCTTCTACTTATAGCGACACGCTCATATATTTTTGATTCCCTGTGTTTGCGTTCAGAGCTCATAGAGTTGATATTACAAAGTGGCCTAAATAATCTCATAATTTTGCCGTAGTGAACTAACAAGTGATGTTTTACTTTTTTACGGTTTTTAAATAACTCTGAGTGTAGTTGAAGATATTCATTAATGAGAACTTCCAAATAGTCGGCAGTATCAATGTGACAGTTCTTTACTGTAACTATCTCAACAATCTGCTTTAGTAATATCATTAGCTCCCAATGTTTATCATCAATTTCAATCAGATCACCGACGATTAAATTAATGTTTTGAATTAAACATAGCATTCCAGCCGCAAATGATTAGTTTGTCAGTCAAATGGCTCCAAACGAATTCACCTGGTTTGTTTTCTTTCTCATTGTACGGTAAACTAAAAGTATGAACGCGATTATTCATTTGTTGAAATGAAAAATATTTTTTGACATTAATTAAATGATTTAGAATTAAAGCTAAATCATACTGTGCAACACCTTCAAGTAAATCATGCATGGTGTCAACAGCTGAATTTTTTGTCACGTGAAATGCTTGAAGATTATTGAAGCAACAAGATTCTTTAATTCCTGTTAAGGAAACATTATTGGTTTTAAGATCATCTTCATAAGTTTCTTTTGTTCGCATGGGACAAAACTCTTTATTATGTATAAGATTCAAATCATTCCGAATCGTATAACAAAATCTGCATGGAAAATTTGCTCTAAAAGACTCAGCAAATCCATTTATGCTGTGTACTCCTAGATTATCACCCAAAATCGTAACTAAAGTAAAATAGATTGTCTCTTCTTTTTCATTATAGTGAACAGGAATCCCATCATTATGTAAGATTCCCATGTCAACATAGAAGAAATTACTCCAGTAACATAGGAAAAATTCCTATACTGACATGATAAAAATATACATGTTGGCATGGGAAAAATTTCCATGTCAATATAGGAATAATTGCTATGTTGCATGGAAATTTTTCCAATGGCAACATGGAAGATATTCCTATAATATATGAGTAAAATTTCTATAGAATATGGATATATTCCTATTTTTTCCTGGTAAAATTTCCCATGTTGATAAAGCAAAACTTGCCATGTCAACAAAGGAATTTCTCCTAAGTAAAATTGGAAAAATTCCCATGTTTTTCTTTCCATGTACACAATAACGTACGTAAGTCTGCGCAGCGGATAGCAGCAAGGACAGAATTGGAACGATTCAGGTTCGAGCCGAGTAGTCACTGCGATTTTTTCATCAATAACAAAATATTTAATTCGTTCCACTTATGACTTTACTTATTAGATCAATGTATGAAATCTATTTAAAATTTGTTTTTTCACATCTAATATTTTTTTTTCTCAGATCATTAATGTCTGGAAAATTCAATGGGATTCCATAAAATTTTATGCTCTTTCAGAACATTTTATAAAATTTCATGTAAGAATTTTCATGAAATTTAATGAAGTTTCATGTAAAGACTTTTTCACGGGAACATATTTTATAATTGTGGACTCGTTATGTCCTTGTTTTGTGAAGTTTTTAATACTACGAAGAATTTTTTTTTTTTTTTTTTTTCGGTGGCAAAGCTGCTGATGCATGGGAATCTTTATGCTTGTAGATTTTATTGAGAACGTCAAATTTTTTCAGTGGCAAATTATCGGAGATCGATGGGTTATCTAATTGATGATCCATTAACCAATATTTCATACGTTTACAACGATCTTTTTAACAATTTGCGTCTGAACTGTCGTGATAGCCACAAGTCATCAATTGATTATCGTCATCATGGTATCCAATTGCATCTAAGCATTTTATTTCAATGGCATTTTCGATAATTGATTTCAATAAATTTTTTTTTAATGGTCCGGACATAAATGCGTTGAGTCGGTTTCAAATACGCGGTGAGATGATTCTGTTGCTCAATTATCAATACAGAGCCTGTTTACCTTGCGGTTTTATGACGATCGAATAGTTATGAGCTATTCTCTTATATTTTATTTGGTAATTTATCGTATTTTTGAGTTTCTTTGTATCCAAAATGTATTTTAGATTCAACTGATTTGATTCAAGGTAAACTAATTATGCAACATTCTTTTATGACAAATTTATCGTCATCAATATAATAGCCATTAAAATCAACGATCAGTTCTAAATTTTTGGAAAAATGTTAGGTCAATTCCAACGTTGTTATAATTTTAGATGTTTTTAGATTAGATCAATTGAAGTCTTGTGTAACTAATAAGAGCATAAATTTCGAGAAAAGTATATGTCAGTGAATACAGATTCATCATCATTTTGAAAGAATATAGAGGAATGCATGTAAGTTGGCTGAAAATACCTTAGATTCTATGAATTTTTGTGGACTTTACGGAATTAAGCAAAATTCGTATGGGATTCTCAACGGAAAAAAACTAATGAACACTATTAAAAATTCGGCTGTACTTCCAAAAAAAGGCCATTCGGCAGCCGAAATGGAAGGTAGATTTTTCAATTAATTGATATAAAAAAAAAGACCATTCGGCAGCCGAAATAGAAGGTAGATTTTTCAATTAATTGATATAAAAAAATAGTTTTATACATACATATCTTGTTAGTGTATATATAGTCATGATATGAAATTAGACTAGTTTTCTAGGAATGAGGGTGAAAAAAGGCAACGATTATTATTGATAGAGAACTTCAGATAGTTGATTTGACATAACATTATATAGGTAATGTACCAAACTAACGATCACATAAATAAAGTATTGAAAATTTAATTAGTATGAGATCATAATTATAATCGCTGTTACCATGACAAGCCCAGTTAAAATAACAGTAATACTTTTATTTAAAATATAAACTAGCTGTGAAATTTACAGATTATTTTGTTCACAATAAAATACACGTCACAAAATTGTATTACAATGGGAAATGCATAAGTTATGTAGTATGAAAACCATATTTTCAACATTTTTTGATTCCATTAAAATTTTCAAGGTGTTCAGTCACGAGCTTAAATTAATTCAAATAAGCTTCGTGCATTTCCGCTAAGTCCGGGAGCTGCCGAACTCGCGATTGTACAGAGAGCGTAGAGTGCCGGGTCACTCGCTATTTGGACCCGACAGATACTCAAAACTCCCTCAGGACCGTGTCAAGACGCTATGGGAACCCGCTACCAGCCGGCCAATCAGATAATTCGTCTTATATTGGCCAACCAATAAGAAAGTCCTCCATCAACTACTTCCTGTTGGCGCGCTTTTAAGCCAATGGAAAAATTCGTCTTATGCAGCAAGGCTGCCACGTCGACTAAAACCGCTCTGCTTTATTCGTTTCGACAACGTGCTTTGCTATCAGTAACCTCGTGCTCTTTAATCGCTATATAATTGTTCTTGTGATATAAATCTAAACCGCTACGCTAAATTCTCTCTTTATTTAGTCAGTATATTAAGGCTGCTATTTACTGAGAGTAAATTAATTGATCGCCGCTTGTAATTATTGTATAAATAATTATCGCATCGCTAACCGCTATTGACCGCGTGTCAATTTACTTATACGTGATTCTTATTAGTTTGCATTCGCTATCGCATATCTCTTAGTCACATTCGCTATTAAATATAATTTCTCACAATTTAAAGTGTAAATAAGTGTAAATAAATATCTAATTTATTTAGTGTTAAAAACTGTGTAATTTTTAATTGTTCAAATTCCTACGCCTAAACCAGATCCACTTAGTTTATTCGCTCATTTTACACAAGGCTATCAAATTATTGGAAGAAAAGGTCAAAACATGGAGCTTAAGGTCATAAATTAAAGATTATTAGACAAGCTTTCAGATACTTTTTACGGAAATTGTCTATGAATGTAAGTTTTTAAGTTATATAAGCTTTAACAGTAATTAAAAACTGATTTTCACGAAAAATCATGAAAATTTTGAACAGCCATAATTTCAAAACTATTCGAACGATTCAGCCCATCTTTGAACTTGATCGAGGTAATCGCCTATAGAATGAGTGTAAAAAATTTCATTAAGATCGGATAAGAATTGTAGACGCAATCGTGTCCTCAAAAGTCGGTTCTATTACATATATATATATATATATATATATATATATATATATACATACATATATAAATTTTTTAACGAGTGGTATTTTTGAACTCTACTCAACTAATTATGATAGTTTATGACGATATCCCTTGTAAAATCGACCATGAGGACAAATACAATAGTTAGATTTTTAAAAAAAATCTACCTAAAAATAGTTTTATACATACATATCTTATTAGTGTATAGTCATGATATGAAATTAGACTCGTTTTCTAGGAGTGAGGGTAAAAAAAGACAACGATTATTATTGATAGAGAACTTCAGATAGTTGATTTGACATAACATTATATAGGTAATGTACCAAACTAACGATCACATAAATGAAGTATTGAAAATTTAATTAGTATGAGATCATAATTGTAATCGCTGTTACCATGACAATCTCAGTTAAAATAACAATAATACTTTCAAAATATAAAATAGCAGTGAAATTTACAGGTTATTTTATGCACAATAAAATACAACTGACGAAACTGGATTATAATGGGACAAGCATAAGTTATGTAGAATGAAAATCATATTTTCAACATTTTTTGATTCCATTAAAATTTTCAAGGCTATGAAATTATTGGAAGAAATGGTCAAAATATAAAGTTTGAGGTCATAAATTAAAGCTTATTAGTCACGCTTTGAAATACTTTTTGCAGAAATTATCTATGAGTTTTAGTTTTAAAGTTACATGGACTTGAAAGTGATTAAAAACTGATTTTTTCGAAAAATCGTTAAAATTTCAAACAGCCATAACTTCTAAACTAATCAACCGATTCAGCCCATCTTCGAACTTAACCGTGGTAATTACACATAAAATTAGTGTAGAAAGTTTCATTAAGATCAGATAAGAACTGTAGACGCAATCGTGTCCTCAAAAGTCGGTTTTATCCCATATATATATACATAAATTTTTCATCGAATGGTATTTTTGAACTCTACTCAACTAATTATGATAGTTTATGATGAAATTCCTTGAAAAATCGACCATGAGGACAAATAAAATAGTTAGATTTTTAAAAAAATATACCTAAAAGCACCCCTCTCCGAATACTTCGATAAAGCGTCAAATTATGGCTCAAAACACACAGTACATGAAACTTTGTAATGAAGCCATATAGACAATGGTTAGTCGAAATATGTGCGCACAGATGGCACTAGTTACGTTCGTGTATCATTTATTAACCAACGAGCAATAACTTGAAATCAAAATTAAATACTTAATATTAATTGCATTTAAAATCGTAAGATGGACGATGGCGTTTAGGTCTAATCAATTTATAATTTTTCGGTAACTTCAGTGTCAGGTATGAGGCAGGGTGTGATAATGGAGGTGCTTTACTGACGATTTCACTAAGGGACCGAGGATGAGACCTAATATTGTTCAGAGTCTCATAAACTTTTTATTCGTTAGAGATTGTTAGCTGGTGAATTTACGGTATTATTACACTTAGAATCACGCAATTATCAGTAAATTAATTTACCAATTAATTAATTAGTTATTGAAGTATGTACACGTGTCGGTATTACATCAGATCTAATACCAAATCTGGCGGCTTCCGCGGCTCTACCACCGCAAGAATCATTTCGAAAAATACATCTTGTATGCGATTACTCAGTGAAAGTGAGAGGGAGGGGTAATTGTAAGCATTACCGAGAATTTATGAATGCCCTCGCAGGCCCGAATTACGGAAAATTGCCGTATTTTACCACAAAATACCATAAGTTACTAAAAAATTGCCGAATTTACGGTAATACTTGGCAAATTACAGTAATTTGCGGTAAAAAATATAGTAATTCACGAAAAAATACGACACTATGCGGTAACTTATGGTATTCAGATAAATTAACGTAACATAAGCAGTATTGCCGCAATTTTACCGTAAATTTGAGCTCAAAAATACTCTCGCATACCATTTTTGATGAGCTTTTCAAGTTATAACACATTACGTTTTATTTTAAAGTTTGAAAATGTATGAATCGGAAATCATCAATAAATACGCGTTTGTTTTTATTTTTGTTCCTAATCATATTCAATAAAATAAATGTATTCGAAATAAAGATCGAAATGAGTTTCGATTCAGATCAGAATGCTAATATATAAAATATCTAAAAAAAATATTAAAAACGGTGTTTTTTCAATTTATTAGTTAATAATTTGATTTTTACTAAGAAACGAGTTACATTACTGTATGTTGTGATCCACAGAGACTATGACCACAAAGAGTAAGCATGATTTAGCATACATTTTGATACATTATATGATGATTTATAAGGGAAAAATAATATAAAATGTTATTTTTCAAACTTTTCGACGCCGATATCTTTTGAAGTAACTAACCGATTCCGACGTTTAATGTGACAACTGAGGCGTTTTATTTAGTTTCAATGCTGATTAGACTTTTAAGTCGATCAGTTTCACCGTTTCAAAAATACTTAGAAAAAAACGTTTTTTAGCATTTCTTTCTTCCACGATATGTCGTGAACAAACTGACCAATTTTGATGGTTGAGGCAGTAATCGACGCATTTTATTAAGTTTTAGAACTGATTGAATTTTGGAAGCGTTTGATTTAGTCGTTTTAAAGATATTCGTAAAAAATCGTTTTTAACATTTCTTTCTCCGACGATAACTCTTGAACAAATAAGCCGATTTTGATGTTCGAGGTGGCGATCGGTGCGTCATCTGATGGAAACTCGATTTTCAAATAATCAGGGTGATAACAATAACTTCTCTTTTTTTGAAGATTCTCAATTTTCATAGCGGGAAGTTATAAAATTAGTGTTGATCACGCTTTCAATAACATTAATAAGTTCTCGGGAAAAACGATTTGGATCTGACTAAATATAATTATATCTGATCAGATCTAATATTTAGACATGATCAGATCTAATTGTATCTGGCCATCCACCGCTTATATCCGGTCAGACCTAATCAGATATAATTAGATTTGTGCTAGACACAATATCAGACACGATTATATCTAATCAGATCTGGCCAGGACTTGTCAGATAGAAACAATTCAAAGATCAGGCCAGATCTCCTCCGTCAGATCTGATCATATATAATTATGTGTGGTCAGATCTAAACCTTTTTTCCCGGTTTATTCGATTGATGAGTCTAAAGCACTATTGAAAGTGATTTCAGTATCGACCATGTTTCAAATAAAAAAACTCTAATCTTACAAGTTTATATTCAATCTCCAAATTAAAAAATTGGTTAATCATCACGATTGCACTTTCGCGGTCGAAATTTCTATGATAAATATATAAAGGTTAAAAATAATCCTAATTATTGAGTCCATGGTTAGGCAGAGTAGAACAATTTTCAGGTAGAATGCAGAGGGATCCAGGTTCAAGTCCCGGTAACAACGAATAATTTGTCATCGATAAAAAAATTAATAAACATTAAGGTATCAGTACAAATAATAATCTAGATATGTATATATATGATTGAATCTCAATTTTTTTATCAGGTTAGACCATCGGCACTAAAAAATTCAGTGCATATATTGTAACGGGGTAGAATTTTGTATTTTATTATTAAACTCACTACTGGCTACTGGCTCGCATCGAGGACGGACACTTTTCCTGGCCACTGCAACCAGTTCGATACTTAACTAACGGCACACAACGGTGACGGACGCTTTTCCCAGATACCATTAGTATTACTACATTAGATACTAGTATCATACGCCATAGCCTTTTATTTAGCCAAGAGCCTATAAGCCCACCGGGGGTGGAAGCTTATTTTATCAAAATAATTTTAATTATTGGAATATTAGAGATTATTGTAAAATATGATTTGGAGATTTGGTCGCTGAGGATTTGGAGTCTTGGAGGATTTGAGGATTGAAGGACTGGAGGTGATTGGAGAGGATGTTGGAGTGTCAGAAGGAAATTGTTAAGAGTGAAAGTGAATGGTTAGTTTGTCGAATAAAATCATTTATTAAATTGTAAATTATTCAAGTTAGTACAGTCATTTGAAAATTTTGTTAACAGTCGAGTCATTTATGATTATATAATTAATTTAGTCAGTCGAGTCATTGTTAAATATTATAAATAGTCGAGTCAGTAATAATTTTGTATTGTCAAGTCGAGTCAGTAATAATATTTATATTGTCAAGTCGAGTCAGTTTCATCAGCCATCTAAATTTATTGTTCACGTCCATTTTATCATTTGTCAAAGTAACTTCGTTTGCAATAAATGCCAGTATAATTTAATTTATATCAATTCATTAATTAATTAATTTCCTTAATTCATTTTCCTTTATAAGTATGAGTAATAATAAGATTTCACTCTCTGAAATTTAGTACTGCGTGGCCCAGTACGGGGGGAACCCCGATCTGAGGCTGAGTAGCTGAGCAAAAGGTCGTAAGACACCTAAAGTCTTGCATATGAATGGACTCTCAATTTATTAAGGCCACATCTTAATTTATTAAATTAATGGGACCCATTACAATATGTTCTAAAACCAAAAATACCAAGAACTCTAAACGCACTAAATCATTAGAAAGCAAAAATTTTAGTCCACTAGTTTTTCAGTAGTGTCTCCAAATACTGTTCATTAGTATTTTTTGTAGGGGATAGATGTGCTACTTAACATCGATCAGAGTATGAGGGTTTGAGTATAAATATTTTGAGACCTACAAAATAGAAAAATAAAAAAAATCATAATAAGCATATTTTGTTAAAATTTCGAAATTATTTTTAATTTCAAATTAAATATTTGGAAACAATATACACGGAAAAAAAAATTTAGCTCCTCGAACGATCTAAAGTATTGCAACTTGTAGATTGATACCACAACGATACGTATACTTATGGTAATAATACCGTTTCGTTCCTATAACTATCTATTAGTTAGCTGAGAGCCTTATACGACTTTTTGTTGCCGTCACCTCACATGACACCTAACTAAACATCCATTTTCGCGCCAACTGTTTTGAATATTGTATAATTGTTGCAAGCAGACGTTTAATAAAAAAAAGTGTGATAAATAATTGTAATGATGAAATATAGACCCACGGGCAAATAATAAATTAACAGAGTAGAATCTCCATAACTATGTTGATAAATTCATTGATAAGTGTTTTTTTATGTTTTTTTGTAATTAATTATACATTTATAACCAAAAATCTAAATATTATGTGTAGTTGATGTTTCATAATTTAAATTTGATACGTAAATAAGAGAAATAATTTATAAAAAAATTACAACTAAATTATTATTTAATTTAGAATTTAATCACTAATAAATAAACTCAAAAAATTAAAAGATACATTTATATTTATATGTAAAATTTAGTTAGACTATAACTAACTAATAAATCAGTTTAATCAATTATTTTATTCAATCAAAGTAATTTGTTTACCATTTACTTATGAATGATAAAGGTTTTTATATGTCTCATATATTTTGCAACACGCGTGACGTCAGATAGGGCTCAGAACGATACCGTATACGTCTCAGAGCTATTTAAGGTATTGTTGTCGGAACGATACAGTAGATCATTGCAGTAGCAACCTAGTAGTTAAGTAATGCGTATTGTTACTGTAACTAAACAGTATACTTCTGAGAGCTATATTATTTTTCTGTGTACTAAGTATTTTTATCATAACTTATGAACTACACAGGTTCGAATCTAGAAAGCAAAGAAATATTATTTTCTGAATGAACTCTATTTACTGAAGTATATTTCTTCATAACGTATTACAAATATTAATTTTTTTTTTCGTCAGTCGCGTTAATCTGGTCAAAATAGAAAATAACTGCATCAAACTTAGGATGTTCAGAGAAAATTACCTTTTTTAGTCTGCCATAATTAAAAACGTCTATTAAATCTGATTGAAACTCTATCAGATTTCATCAGAAATAAACATTCAATCAAAATTACTCGAGTGCGTTCCAAGTATCCGATTAAATTTCCAACGGAATAAAATATTAATTATTTTCCTACTAAATCTGATAGAAATCGTTTAATTGAATTTTATTGGAAAACGATAATTTTTGTTTCAATTATTATCCGATTGTAATTTTTTAATCATGTTCGATGAGAAAATAATAATTTTTTTTTTGATTTCCGATTAACTCCAATCAGATTCATTTGGAACTTTCCAATTAACGCCAATTAAAACTGATTGAAAGTTAATCGGAAATTTACGAATAAATCCGATTAAAATTTTCCGAACGGATTCCATCGGAGATTTTAATCAAAGCGTTTAAGTTGAAAAGAAATTTGCACTTTTTTTTCGTAGCAAATGTGACAAATATTCAAATATCATAAAAATTTTAGTTATTAATTTTTCGACAGAATAAGACACTTGAATAAAAATTTATTTTGTTTCTATTCTTAACCATACTAAAGTATGATACCAGTGTGTGTGAAAACATAAAAAAAATTCCAATTTCTACATAAAATTAAACAAAAAATAATGATTATAATTATAATCGCTATCATTCGGACGAAGTAAATTTCCTTCCAACTAAAAATCAAGTAACAAACCGTTAATAATTATATATCCCATTAATATTTTTTTTCCCTGGCTCAGGGGTGATAATCATAGTCGAAGAGCAAAGAAGTAGCAAAAGAGCTGAAGAAAAATGAGTTTAAATAAAGTATAGTGTACAAAGGATTTTTAGTCATGCAATTCGACAATAAAACTTGTGAGTTTAGTAGCTCTGCTATTTTCGTATACTCATCCCACATGTCTATATGTTGCACTTGTTCTTTTTCTCTTACATTTAAACATATATATAAAAAAAAAAAAAAGAAAATGAAATCAATAAGACAAAGTAAAATAAAAAAATTAACAAATAAACCCGTTGGCAAATCCAGAGTACGTACAAGAGTAGTAGGATCAGTTAAGTACTCTTGTCTTGAAGCCTTTTTACGAGCCCTTAACCAGGATCTGTAGCCTTATCAGTTATACGTAGCAGCCATTTTACGAGGGCGCAAGATACGACGTACCCTTTCTGGCAGGAGGAACCAGAGCATGGTACCTATCATCTACATCTTCATCTCTGTAGCTTTTCCGCGGTGTACTAAATTTTCGTCTCTCTCACAAGCTACGAGGCATTAGCATTAGCTTCAGCTGAAGCTTTTACTCGGGATCTCAAAGCTCGCTGATGACGAAGAGCTACCATCGCACTCTTATTCGGTAGACTTGTTCACGTTTCCTTTGATGAACTATCGACTTGTATGCGACGAAATGGAAATTTGATTTCACCCATCGGCTGTTATTGCAGAGAAATAGTTACCTTAAATGCGAGGCATGTTGGAGGTGGTTTAATTTATGGGCTTGTGAGTTTCATGAGCAAGTGAGTTTTTAAATCTATTTGGTTTTAAGAGAGTGTTGATCAGCTGCCAAGTATCTGGAGATTTTAGGCTTGAATTCGTGGAGCTTGATCTTTGTTTTAGATGTAGTCTGCTAGCGTAATACTAATTAGTTGTTTTGTGTATGACTAAATTGATAAAAAATAACTTGAAGGTTTAAAGCTACGGTTGCATCAGCATGGGAACTATTTGCTAATTTTTCGGTGGGCTTCAAGAGCTCGAATGACCTTGAATCTTCAACGATTCCACATCGATGGTGATCTCAAATGATCCCTATTAATCTCAGCAGATCGTTGAAAATTTCGCAATAATATCAATAGAGACCTATTTATATCTATGCAGATTCACGAAGATTGACAATTTAGAAACATCGATTTTACTTGTCATGACAAAAAACATCACTAGAGGTATTTACAATTACCGTAAATTTTTACAAAACGAAAATCTCTAAAAATCTTCGATGGTCTTGAATCTTCGATGGTCTTTATGTTATCGTATCAGTCAAAGCTTGTGCCACTCTGCCAAACTATCGATTTAATAGTTAGTATTATTTTAAAGGTCTATATAGTTATCATAGAAATTTTAATAATATTGGCAATGCAAATGATATTAATCGTGATGATTGAGAAATTTATAAATTTTTAGTGCATTTATGAAGAGATTAAATATAAAATTTTGAGGTTAAAGTTTTTTTTATTTGAAACATGACCGATACTGATATCACTTTCAATAGTGATTTAGCCTCATGAATTGGACTACTAATGATCACTAATGAAACAATAGTCAACACTAATTACTTTCAATAATGTTAATGAGGTTGTTTCCGTTAGTGTAGACAGTAGAATTTCATTCATTTTTTATGCCCCATTAGTCTAATTTTATACTCACAAGCCTACTTGTGAGTATAAAATTTTCCGACGTCAAGCCTACTGGTTATCAACGACCTTGAATGATTTTTTTTTCTTCGAGCTGACGGCAAGAGCCGTGTAGCTGAATCCCTGAGTTATTATAGAACATACAGCTCCATCTATCAGAACCTATAAGAACCAGAAACTCTACCATTAGATTACAAGTGTCCAGTCAGTAGTCCAGTAGTCATCTGTCAAATAAGTATTTTCAAAATGAAACGGCAAGAATTTACTTCAGCGGTCAGAAGAATTTGAATATCCAATAGGGAATAACAATATTATAAGACATATTGTTAGTAAGCAAACAAGACGGTACGACGTAAAGAAAATGGAGTGTCTTTGGAATCTAGACTATCCCGACGAGAAAGCTCGGTAACGCCGGTGTTTGCTGGTCTTGTAGTGGTATTTCTTGTTGTTGTTGTTGTATTTGCTGTTGTGATGAGATGAGGGAGAATTCGATTGAGAAGGACATGAGACTGCTGATCTCCCTTCATTGGTTCTCGCTAAATCGGGAGAATCCCAAGTATTCACGGTTATACAAATACTGAATTTTGATTCCCCTTTTCGACGAATACTCTGACTTCTTAAGGATCCACTCAGACAACTTGGATATTGGCTGGATGTTTCTTAAGATATTTTTTTTCTTCTTTCAGAGAAATCAATTATTTAACTTCAAATATTTATTTTATTACAGGGATTTTTCCTTTGACTTCTGCAGATCCTTGAGCTTTAAATTGATAATTAATATTTATTGAAGGATATGATACTCGTGATTTCTGATGTAAATAACAGATGAAAAGACGAAAATTTTTTTTGATGGAAGTAAAGTCGTGTGAGTACTCTAATGAGAGCTATTGATGCACTGAATATGAAAATGTATATTCTATAAATCATAAAATTGGCTTGATGGATATTGTACCAAAAATGTGATATATTTTTGTCGTCTATGAAATAAATTCTGTTCTTTTTTTTTTTTTTTTTGGAACAAAATATGTAGTTATGATGATGAAGTATGCGTGTTACGTAAGTACTGAATAATTATCAAAAAATGACATTTGTTTTTACAACATAGGCATGTGGGTACTTAAATGAAAGTTGTAATTGAACTCGGCCCAAAATATGTATATTATAAAAAAAAATGTACATCATATACTTATGTTAATGGAGTGAAATTTGATTCTAATGACGGTAAATCTTGATATTTTATTTCTTGTGATTTCTCTCAATTTTTATGGTTTTATTTGTAAAAAATGTCTACTACAATTTTCTCAAAAATTTTAAATAGAATGGTTAGCAAAAATTATTTTTGCAATAAAAAATAGTTTTGAAATTCAAAATAAAAATTTTTATCGAAATATAGTGATGTGGACACTCACATAAAAGCTCTCATCAAACTCAACCCAAAAATATCTATATTTGTATCACTGACGTGAAATTTGATTATCATGACAATGAATTGATAATATTTCACGGAAAAATTATTGGACAACAAATTTTTTATGAAATGATTCTTTTATTATTTTCGTACGACGTTTTGTACAGGTGTGTAGGTGTGTGTGCGAATGTGTCCGCATGTGTGCATACATGTGTGCGTTCGAGTTTGTGTGCGCCTGTGCAAATGTGTGCATACGTGTGTGCGTGTGTGAACTTGTGCATGTGTGTGCGAATGTGCGTGTGCGTGTGTTCGGGTGTGTGTGTCGCATGTGCGAATGTGTGCGTGCGTGTTCGTGTGTTTGCGAATGTGTGTGTGTGTGTGTGTGGTTGGACGTGTGTACAAATGTGTGCATGTTTGCGTGCGTGTGTCCGGGTGTGTGTCGCATGTGCGAATGTGTGAGTGTGCGCGAGTTTTTACTTCGATTATATTTAGAAGAGTAATATTTTATTAATAATATTCTCAAGATTTCTCTCCGGAGTGAATTTCACTCCGAGAGGACTGAATAATTAAAAATTCATTCCCCCCGCATTTACTCCGCATTCACTCCGGATTTAATTCGCATTCACCCGCAAATTTTTTACAGTGTATTTGTTTATAAATCTATCATAATTCTCTACTAATTCCATGAGAAATCTTTGAGCTTAATATTTAATTTTTCATTTTTAAATATCTAAATATTCGCTTACGCCGTTTTTGATAATTTTAATGAATTTATGAATCTCGAATTTTTGATAAATTGTGTGAGTTTTCATCAATACATATTTTGTTATGTACTTATGTAGATTTTCGTTTCTAACCCCGTTTACTCAAAGCTAGT
Organism: Microplitis deprimator; assembly: GCA_964016945.1. Taxonomy (NCBI): domain Eukaryota; kingdom Metazoa; phylum Arthropoda; class Insecta; order Hymenoptera; family Braconidae; genus Microplitis; species Microplitis deprimator. Next base: position 3,248,865 of record OZ024713.1, read on the forward strand.
TGGTCAATCTCAGATTTTAGTAGTATGCGATTAAATTAGTATTGCTCGTACATTTACATATAAATATATAAGGATACCAACAATATTTAAATCGCGGATAAGGAATCTTGGATTGAAAAAGTGACCTTCCAAAATTAGCTTCAACCTTAGTACAAATGAACGAGGGCCACCTTCGTTTTGAACTAAGCGCGACCTACCGAAAAGTCAGGGTGGTACTGAAAATTTTCGAAAAATGTACCTTCCATTCTGGCTGCTAGATGGCATTTTTTTTCATTTTAATCTGTCTTGTTTCGCATTCATCAACAATTCAAAATTTATAAATAACCGAATCTCTTCTTCAACTATAATTTTATAAGATTAGTCATTATTATAATATTCACTTAATACTTATCTGTTACTTTAATCCGCCGTTTTCATATCAACAATAAACGCTCGTATTTATTTATAAACTAACAAGAGTAAAATAAAATATAAAAACCTAAATTCAAATGAAAATAGTGATGGAATGATAAAATACCGCGAATTCGAAATTCCGTGGTAGTAAAGCAGCACTAAATCTTGTACAATCAAACGGCTATTGTTTGTGCAGATCTGTCAGTCGGGATTCGTACCAATTCACGAGCTTACAATACAGTAACGTACATATGTAATACAATCCTCTAACACAACAAAAGACGTAGGATGAGGTGGATGAAGGAGTAGATGGGGTAGGAATAGGGAGATGATGGGCTTGGGAGTAGGGAATTTCAACAAAATACGATGAGTTT